>VYZW01032133.1:4353-24981 GCA_013401315.1 Balaeniceps rex
TTACTCTTTGTCCTTCTTGGCTATTGTGATATCTTGTGATATATTGTTACTTCATGAAGCCTGTATCTAGCATAAAGTGTTCAGGTTTAGGAGTTGCATTTCTAAATTCTATAATTAGTGAGTGGGAGAAGACCTCTTTCAGCTCTCCTCTTAGAATATATTTTTTAATAAAAGGGCCATGTATCTTGCATGTAGCCATGAAAATTAAGGAAAGACAACTTCTATATTACAACTGTCATAATCCCCCTCGTTCTGTTCTTGAGTTTTGCTGATAGATTTAGAGGTGCTTATAAAAGGTCAATGGGCTCCTGATAACCCCAATAACTCAGGCTGAGGCTTCAAATATGCAGTATGAATTGAGGAGACATTAGGATGATGAATTGAAAAGCATTCCCCAAACTTTGAAGAGTTCCACTCCTGAATAAGGTAACTCACTCTAATACCTGACAATCTGCCCGTATTGCACAAAAGTCTGGTTGAAGCTGTAAATACTTGATGACAGCTTGTAGAGGCTCCAGTATGAAGTAAGAGTCCTGTAGTGATTGGTCCATGCAAGCTGGTTGCGGGGGTAATACGATCTAGTGAATATGGGATGTCTGGGATTTGGGGAAGACTGGTTCCTATTCCTGGTTGTTATCTGACTTTCACATCCTATTTGGTATTTGCATTTGGTATCTGGATTTTTCTCTATGAGTCGTTTACCTGGTTTGTGAAAGATCTGGGATATCTTACAACTCTGATCAAGCTCAGGGCTTCTAGGGGCTATCGTAGCGTAAGTTGTAAACTAAACTGTGGATTTCTAAACACGAGCCCAGATCTGCTAGTGATACACAAGCCATTTTGAAGCGGTACACCAAGGAAATAATGTATCCTGCTATCTTCTCCCCAGTGGAGACGGGAGTTGGCAACATAGTACTCATGGCTCCGTAGCTGCCACTGTTTTCTCTGCAATGCGAGAGGAGAACTTTGGGAAGGAGGCATCTTTCAGACATGCAAACCAGCATAGCACCATGTGCTTCTGCTCTTGTGGTCCAACACGGTTATGGCCTTCGGAGAAAAATAACTAAGTGAACTACACTTAGGAACTTCTTGGTTAGATGGTTGGGAAAAGCATTTCTAGCACAGCTGGCTGATAGAGAATTTATTAGGTTTCATGGCAAAATTTCCTTTATCTCTAATTTGGAATGGAAATAAAAACTACTCCAAGTAGTTTTTATAGCCTTGGCTTCATGGCATTATGCCTGGAAGGTTGACAACAGGTTACCCACCTTAGAAGTCCTCAGTTTCATTTGTATGTGGACTACTGAGGATAAGAGGAAAGCATCTGACAGACAAGTTCACTTGTATCTAAGGCAAAATTGCACCATTTCCATATGACATTTCAATCTGAACATATCAGCAAATATTGTCGGAGACAAATGCTATGTCTCATTCTTGTTTTTATTTTTTAAGCCTTTCACTTCCTCTTTTAGTTGTCTCCTTGGGCTCATTTGTTCTAATACTGTTTTATTACTGTATATTTCACATCCTTTTAAATGTAAATGGAAAGCCAAACACTACAGGTGGATGAATTTATTCTGAAGCAGTGACAAAGATGCTGTAGTATCAGCTGTTTCAATAGAAGTGTGTTTTCTTTCTTTTTTTTTTTTCTTTTTAATTGTTGGTCACAAACCAGGAACACGCTGTTGCAGGTGCTGCACCAAAACCAACAGTCCTGTCCTCCTGTCCTTTGCATCCTCTCAGCTTCTGACCATAAATTTGAGCACTCTGGACAGCATATGTGATGGCAGGAGTGTAAAAGAAGGCAAAGACCACATGGAACAAGAACAAATCCTTCACTTCAGATTTGAGTAACTGAAAAACAACCTTTGGGGTTTTTTTCTCCCCCCCCCCCATTTCCTTGTCTCTGTTTCTGTATCACTTCCCTTCTCCATGTCTTGTTTCTGCCCTCTATGTCTTGTTTCTGCCCTCTTTGGGTATCACTTTTCAGTGCTAATCAATCTCTCACGTTGCTTTCTCGCATCCTGCCGTCCCTCCCGCGCAGGGTGAGTGTACAGCCTGCCTTTGTTGCCCAGGTTTGACAAATCTGGTGGTGTTGCTTCTCTGAGTAACCAAGGCTTGTAGTGTTGGTAATGTGCACTTTCTTTAGATACCACATAAGCTGAAATACGGACTTTTGCGTAAGGGATAGCTGCCCCACTCATAGTTGTCTCATTGCATCACCTGTATTTACATTTCTGGTATAATGTGCCCAGGTGACTATTTCATTTTAGAGTGCCAGACAGTGGGGTTTGTCCTGGGTGTTTTGAACTACTACTTTCTGACTCTTCAACAGAGATGGCATAAAACTGGCTTAACACTGGTATCCCTGTTTACCGTTGTTATTTCCATTTTAATAAAGAAATAAAGAAGGGGCTGCCCAAAAGATCTGGCACATGAATATGGAGCAGATCTCTGCGCAGAAATTTGATATGAAAGGCAGAATGAGGGATGCCCTATGAACAGTGAGGAGCAGAAGCAAGCTGTCCCATTTAGCTAGCCATGCCTGGTAAAAGGTATCTGAAGAAAATCTTTGCTTCCCCCCACCCCAGCCTGACCACTGCATGCCTCATTGACTTGCATGAGGAGGGTGAACTGTTTTCTCCAGGATTGCAGGGGAATCATTTCTGTCCAAAGTAGCTGTTGTGAACAAAGGTAGGAAAAAAAATCACTCTCACAGGATCATAGGGCTGTAGGATAATTCAGATTGGAAGGGACCTGAGAAGGCCATCTAGTCTAACCTCCTGCCATCACATGAGTTCTCCTGTGTTTCTCTTACAGTCTTAATTAATGAATAAATGGGACTCAGTTTACAGATGTACACCTGATTTATTTGCCATAGAACTCTTGGAGTGGTTTGTTCAGACTTCCAAAGACCAAGAGAAACACTGTACTTGGCTGCTGGGAGCAGATCGCTATTTAAACATTAGCATGACTCCAAACACTCCCTTGGAGGTCAGGCAGGCCAGTAAGCCAGAGGTAAATGACCCACTGGAGAACTGTTCTGGAAGTCTAGACGTGGGGTTTTGCTTCTACGATTAGTTATTCAGATTTACAACTGCAGTTCAATTATAAATTCAAAGCAGTTAGTGTAAATTTGTTGTGCTGTTGCACACATGCTGTGGCCTGTTCTGTTGCAAATCCTAGTTCCGTTTCCCGGACGGAGTACGGGCAGGATGCTTCGGTTCTCCTCTTCACCTTACCAGTAACATCAAAGTGTACCCAGTCTAATGATAAGGTTTTCCTCATCTGTGCACAGATATATATTCTTGCCACTTCCCTTGCGTTGGCACTGACACTTGTTTGTCATTTCATGGAGTCTGAGTGTCAGAAAAAAATGGTTAGTATTTGGCTGGTTTAGCTCCCTGAACCAGATCTCCGTGGTCAGAGAAGCTGGCACAGGGGAGGGGAAGGGAGCTTGCAGTGGGGTGAGCCAGTGGGCTGGTTTAGCTGTAATGTCAGACTGAAGTCTTCATTGATTTTTTAGTTTAATGTGAGAGGCCCTCCCTGGAAAACTAAATTTGTATTGTTCCATTGTTTGGCACTCTTCCAATTATGCTGATTGTCTTTTATTGGACATTACAGATTTTAGCTGTACTTGATTAGAGCATTAGCTTGATTTCTTCGACTAAAGTCTCTCAGTTCTCACATGTTTTTCTCTGCCAGCTCAGCTAGCAGCAGCATGACACCGAGTGTCTGCATTTGTTCTTGCTAAGTAGCAATATTCAAAGCAAAAAAAAAAAAAATCTTTGAAGCAACCTTCTCTTGCCTAATCTCATTTCTTGACTTTACTCTTCTGAAGCTAAGACCAAAATCTGTATCTCAGACCTTCTCAGTGTCTCATTTTACTGTGGTAGGAGGAGGCAAAGTAAATTAATGGAGTGGGACTCACAGGCTTGAGTTTCAAGAGCAGCCAGGCATATGAGCGCACATGCAGTATGCGCTAGTGCAGAACCACGCTCGTATCCTACCTTGTCATGGGCATACACTGGCCAGGCATCCCTGGACTGCCTTCTGTTATGCAACAGAGATCTGCTCTTAGAAAATCCATGGCCAGTATTATAATTTAAAGCAGCACATAACCTGTCTAAAGACTTATTGGTGAAATACAGCGAAGGAGCAGTTGTTGGCTCCCATTATGTACTTACCCCTGCATAGAGCAGAGGTCAGAAGTAGGAGAGAGTCAAGCTTATGGTTTTGATTTCATATTAAAATGTTTTATTATGGCTTCATTTCATGTCCAGGGATCTACAGTTGAATCACACATCATTCAGCCTCTTAATTTCCTGTAATAAAAATATAAGTGCTCAGATAAAGAAGTTCAAAGACCTTTTCCTGAAAACCATGGGGGCGAGGGAGAGAAAAATCTTCTCTACACTTCTTCCAGCTCTTAAACAGGTCTACAGTGTTCGATTATTTGTTTGCATGGTGTCCTTCATTGTCACCATCTTCCAATCAGAGGCTTTTGAAGTCTATACTTTAATATATTTAGTAACTTGACAAACTCCATTTGCTGAGCTGGCTGGAAGAGGCACATACCGCTGTGTCATCCAGCTTGGTGTGAGTGGAGCTGCCTGCCTTCAGCGAGGCTGCAGTCCCACGGCAGCAGTCAGCACAGGGACGCTGGGAACTGCCCGATCTGGTCACGCTGCATGTCTGCAGCCTGCCAGGAAAGCATTTGGCCACCGCCTCGGTCAGACACACGGACAGTAGGCATTGCCCACTGAGAAAATGGGAGCTTCATCCTAAATTTGAATGGCTGCAGAACTGAGGCAATGAGGAGTGGTCTGGACAGCCTCATGCTATACATACGTCTGTTTACCTTAAATTCCTGTTTGCATAACTGCCTGATTCTTCCAAAGGAGCAAGCCATTGTCGACTTCTGTTGAAATCAGAGTCATTTCTAAAATGTCATTTTAGAAAGGACAGGCAGTGCCTGGCAGCATTTGCTCAGAGGTGCTTGCTTCCTCCCGCACAGGGATGCATTTGCCATTAGGCATAAAGGTGTTCTGTGGTTACTGAAAGCATTGAGAAGCCATTGGAGCCTTTCACTGGATTAGTCTTATTGAGGACAGTCAGTCATAGGGTTAGTTTAACAGGAATGATAAGCAAATTACTAGAAGTCTTTATTTCTACAGCATTTTCTGCCTGTGTTCTCTAAATCCCACAGAGGCCCCCATGAAACACCAACACAGTGACAAGGGAGTGGCAGCGAGCACAAAGCACGAATAAAGAGAATGCTAAAGCTGGGCTGCATAACCCTGCTTGATGTGCGGTCTCCTCTGATATCACAAACTTTTTCTATTAGGAAAAAGAAGCCAGAAGCCTTTGCCTACCAAAAAAGAATCTTTGATCTAAGTCTTTTATGTTTCTCTCTCCCCCACCACCACCAACCCCCCTCGCTAAAAGGAGCCATGCCAGCATTATAGAAATAGCATCTGCAAAACAATTTGCAAGCTGGTGTTGAATACATCTTGCTTTTCAAAAAGCAAATCTTTCACATAATGTCATGTGGTGATTTTTGTGATGTTGCTTTTTTTAATGGCCTATGTGTAGAAGATAGATGTCAAAGACATCAACCCAACAAACAACTGTAAATATTTGCCTTGAGAAAGCATGTGGTATATCCTGTAATTCTTGGCTCAGCCTCTTAATCTGGAGGCAGCTTAATTAGTTGTTAGTGGACTAAAGCAAAGAAAGTCTTTTAAAAATAAATTAAATAAACAACACGGGGCCTGATTTTCATGAAGTGCTATAGTCCACAGTGGATTCTGTAGAACCTAAGGGTGCTCATCACTTTGAAAACTGGGCCCTGAACTCATAGTTTGAAAGTTAAAATTTTAGCTAGGTTCTTGGCACTACATAAAATCACCCAATTGAGGGTTTTCAGAAACGACTGGCAATGCACAGTCCCCTAATTCCATATTTATTTTCCTGAGTATGTGGCCATAACTTCAGAAATACTGAATTTCCTTCAGCTTCTGCTGCTCTTTGATCCTAAGGAGGGGATACTGTTTTAGAAGACGGAGGCAAGCTGACAAGGTGCTCCAGAAAACGGTTCCCTTTTGTGAAAAACTCTGATGTCTTGATATTTGTTTTCATTCTAACAACATCTTTAAATGTAACTAAGGATAGTGAATATGCTAACAATTCCATTGACATATGGTTCCAAAGAACAGGTCTATTTTTTGCAGTGAGCTCTACAAGTGTGAAAAAAGACCTGAGCATTATTGAGGACAGTTTAATGGGATCTGTATTCAGCATTCGGTCAGGATTTCAATTTCTTTTTTAAAATGTTAGACTGTATAAGGAGTGCAATAGCAAATAAAATATAAAATGTTAATGTTGTGATGTCATCTGGAATACTGTGTTCAATCTTATTTCAGCAAGAAATACTTCATAAATAAAGGTGGCTAAGAGATGAGTGACATGTTTAAAATGGCTAAAGGAAATACTTTTTGCAGTGCAACACAAATATTCCATGGAACTCATTATCACAAGATGTTCTTGAAGCCAAAAAAAGTTAGATGTGGATCAGAAATAGCCGTAGGTACAGTAGATAGGGCAAGAAAAGAAATTATAGCTTCTCAAGCTCCAAGGCATAAGACACTATTAACAGATGTGGGTTAGAGAACAAATCTGCTGTGGTTGGGATCTTCTACAAGATCCTTGAATATCCCAAACGTTGAACTGGCCAACATTAAGCAGAAGATGCTTACCTACTGAGGTCTTACTCCATATGGTGATTTCTGTACCTACATGAAGTAGTAATTTCTTCAGATAAATAGCACAACTAATTTACTGCACTTTGAGCAATTCTACTTCTGATTAGCTGCAGAATTTTCCTATTTGGGAGCCCAAGATGACTGCATCAAGGCAGTTCTGGATTAATTTGTAATTATAGGAGTTTGTTCTTCACCTAACCAAAAGGGGTTCAGGTCTTCACTGGTGATTTACGGTGACATTTACACAGAACAAGCCACTTCTGAGCACATGGGTTTTGTGGTGGCTTTTTGTTTCTCTTTTGAAAACAGAGACCATCACATTAAACCCTAATTTAAGAATTTTCACTAGCAGTTTTGCCTGTGCTGTTAACAAACTGTAGATGCAAATATTGTTCCCACTCCCTGACTCCTGAGGAGAGTGTTTCATTGATATGTTAATATCTTCTTTTCTTTTCTTGCCATGACCTAAGTTCTAAACAGCCACAGTATTAGATACAGTACTTGCACGAAACAAAAGTAACATATCATTCTTAGCTAGAAACTAAGTTTTTTCTATAAACGTTTTCTGTAGGGACAGTTGGGCTAAGAAATATTTTAATGTGTGGGAGTTTTTGGACAATAATAACCAACATATTTTTATGCAAAGTAATATGCTATTTACAGCTGTGATGCTCTTGTTGCTATTTGTCTATTGCCATTCTTACTAACATTATAATTAAAGTAGCTGTAATATAAATCAGGGCATAAATGTTAATTTTTACTATAAGTCTCGTAAGTTGTAACATGTGGAAAAAAATCAACAATCAGAAAACAGGATGCTTATAACTGAAGAGAATTTGGGTGTTATCTTGCAACAAGAAATAGGGTGGATAATTAGAAAGCAGTTATGTGTCCTAAGTGGGACAAAATATTTAGCTAGAATTCAGGAGACCCTGCATTGTTCAAAATATAGAAACTACACTTGGAATATACCAACTAAAAATCAATTAGAAATTGACTACTGCACAGGGTTTATAATCAGAGTTAGGAAGTCTGTATTCTATTCTGTGATACTGAATTAACTTATGATCTCAAGCAAATCATGTGATCTGTGCCTCGACGTTTCTACCTCAGTCATGTGGACATTGGTATCTTCCTTGATAAAACTGCTTTATTGCCAAACTCTGCATAGCACCTTTTGAGGAACTAACCTCTGCTGTCTGTGGTCAAAGCAGCTGACGTAGAATAAAAATGCTGAAATTCAGTAGACCTTTGGCTAAACAAAGACTCCCACCTTTCACACATGCAGCTGAACAAACTGTAACATCAGTGGGAATATTGAAATTTCCCTTCTGTAGGCAGATGCAGTAGATGACAATATATTTCAAATTTTCCCAATGAAAATACCCCAAAATATTTTTGATAACAGGAAGTATTTCTTAGTCAGAAATCTTGCCCAGACACCAAATAGCTTTTAACAAATTATAATGCTACCCGTTCTACAGACATTGACACATACCCTAAACATTTTTACTGTAAGTCGTTGCTTGAGGGGTTTTTGTGTGCAAGCACTCCAAATGAGTCATTAAGATGCCGATTTAAAAAAAAAAAAAAAAGTGTTGAATCTGTCTAAACGGTTTCACACAATGTGTGTCTGAAATCTGTATGAATGAAATCCATGAGCATAGCACCTATTTCAAACCTCCAGGAGAGCCGAACAAGTAGAGCAATTGGTATGAAAGAAATTTAAGCTATGTAGAGTGAGCGATTCTCTCATCACATGCTCCTTCTTGAAATCAGAATGAGAAATTTCTGCCTTAGATGTGGTTCTGCTTGGTCAACAGATAATTTTATTAATTAAATTAAATTAAATTAAATTTATCAATTAAGATAAAATTTTCACTGTAGAAGCCTCGTGGCAGTTGCATGAGCACTTCTATACTTATATAAGCATATAAATGCAGTTATATATAATTGTCAATTTGGGGAATCAATAAAAAGTGTATTTTAACTGAGGTATAGCTGGTGCTTGGGATGGCACTGCAGAAGCAAGAGTATTCAGGGACCTCGTCCCTGGACTACGGCAGGTTTTCTTTTATGTGCTCTCGGAGCTGCCCGTCTGGGATAGCAGCAGGCACTACCTGTTCAAAGCGCAGACTGCCTTACAGCTTCATACACCTACACGTCCCTTCCCAGCAGGCTCTGATAGACAGATGTAGCTCCATTGATTTTTTGAGTAGTAAAAAAATAGCCCAGGACGAATTTGAGAATGCTTCATGGTGTATTGTATGTACAAGTGGAACATCCCAGTGTTTCAGCAGCAGTTGAAGGGTTTACAAAGCAGGTTGAGTATGCGTCCTTCCAGCGGGAGAGATTTATCAGTGGTGCAATTTCTTTGATTTCGTCAAAGCTATAACAGAGTAACGTGTTGTCATGACTTGAGACACACTTACGTGTATCTTGGGACTCTGTTACATGTCCTATTTATTCACGGTTTCAGTTTCTGATATCCCAGCACAGAGGTGTTTCCTTGCTTATCCCAAAACACAATTACCCTTCTTATAATCGAGAAGAGCGTTCTCAAGAAGCAGCACATTCTCTTTATGGGGTGGTTTTTTTTGCTATGGGAGGTGTTCCTGAAAATATATAATCCAAAGGATTACTCTTTTAGATTACTCTTTTAGAACTAGTGCCAAAAAAATATCACTTAACTAAACTTCAGGATTCACACAGCAGAGGTCTCAATAGAGGCCCTTAACTTTTTGATCCTGCACTGACCCACATTGTATGTGCACAGCAAATATTTAGTTTATGCAATTCAGGTATGCAAAAAACTATGAGCACTTTAGTGTATGAACACCAGAGGGGGAAAAAAAAAGAGAAAAAGCAGATCTGTATGTGCCAATAGTATTACACAGCACAACTGGCCAAACATCTTCCAATGCCTGCGCTGAGCTTTCGTCTCGTTGTGTTTACATGCAGTTATATTCAAAAAGAAAGCAGCAGGGGTTACAGCCTTTTTTTTCTGTTTTTCTTTTTTTTTTTTTTTTTTTTTTTTTTTTTTTTTTTTTTGTGGTGTGCATGTCAGCAGCTTCCATTTCATGGCTCCCACATATGTCATTTTCTAAAGTTAACAGAGAATAGCACCCAGCATTCTCATGACCAAAGTCTGAGGTTTCCACAGAAAGTTAAAACCACTGAGGCATATTTTAGTCTGCTAGTAAAACATAAGTCATCTCATTTTTTTAAATAAATAAACCATAATATTATATGAGAATCTATCTGTAAGAAGGGCATAATGCCCCAAAACATCTTTAAGCAGAATTATGGTCCTGTACCAAGCTGCCAAAATGGTTTATAGAACTAAATCCTCCAGGTATTGCCCCAACTCCACTGAACGTTCCTGAGGACCAGAGATTTGCGTGGGGACACTGTGATGTGCAGATCCATGCAAGAAAGATCCGATGATCTGTATTGTCACCAGCTCCATAGTGACCGTACACCTGGAAAGTGAGAGAATATTCACACCCTTGGGCAACAGCTGCTTCTGCAGTAGCACGGGATCGTTAAGTGAAGTTTTGTACTTTAAAAAATGCTCGGTTGCTCGTCTCGTGGTTCCTGTGTTTGTCAGGGTCTGACGAACATGGTCCAACACCTGTAACTTCATGGCTGCCCAAATCCTCCAGCCAGCTGTGGGGCATGTGGGCTGGGGGGTCCCGAGGAAGCCGAGTCCACGTTAGCGTGAGTGTGCTCATGGTAGTTATGCTGTAGCCCTCTAGCTACATAAGCTCTGAAGTCCACCTGCTCCTTCAAATCTTTTAAAGATATTATTACTTTGAAAAAGCTAGGAACTTGCTCTGCAGTTCTGGACTTGCTTGGAGTCAGTTGTTACGACGAGCGTGTGGAGTCATCGCAGCAGGGAGCCGGGACCCATACAAGTAGAGAGTATTACTGTCCTCCTCCTAACCTTCTTTTATTTTGACTTTTGCATTTTATATTATGTTTTTCTCAACGCTTATAAATAAAAGCCAAGCCCAAGTTCTATTGTTGCTTTTTAAAATTCACGATCCCTTAAATTTAAAACGTTATTGTAAAATAATTGGATTTGTGAATAAATTGCCGGAGGTTTGAGGTTTGGTTTACATTTATCTTCCTGAGGAATGGCGTTTATCAACTCCTTGTGAGCTGTCATCACCTTATAGGATCTGCTAAATACACCGTGTTCAGGCTGCTGTTTCAGCAGAGTGCTAAAGGCTTGTCCATTGCAATTAACATATTCGCTGAAAACATTTAAACATCAGCATTTGAAACCTTTAATAAATACACTGACCTGCCCCGCTGCCCAGGAGGGGCTGTCTGGGGAAAGAGGCCCACGAGAAAAGCAGCAAAATAAAAATAAAATGGGGGGGGGGGGGGGGGAAGCAGCTCTGCTTTCTTCAAGGAAATAGGACAGAGGCAGTTTCTTAATTGTTTGCTTGTTTATTTATTTACTTCATACCATTATTTCCTTGAGGGGAAAAAGCCGTTAGGAATGAATTCTTATTCAAACCTCCCAATCAAACATGTGCACTCTATCATCCGCCCTCGGTTGGGTCCGATGTGATAGGAAGAACCCTCAGGACAAAGGAACAGAACAAAAAAAGGCATCTGGAGAATCATTAAACCACAATCGAGCCTAATTGCTTCGTATTGGTTGAGAAAACATCCAACATATTTAACTTAACAGACAGCTGGTATGTGGAACCGGTAACTGTTCTTCAAGAGGGTGGTTGGTTTTGGGTTTTTTTTATTACACCTGAGAATTAATATTTTAAAGCCTCTGGAGTAAATTTCTCTCTCACAAACAGCAAAATAAATCTGTAGTGAGTGCATTGCAAACTCCTCTAGTTTGGGATTGTGGCTTTCCAATTCTGTTTGGGGACTTTGTGTTCAGCTAATAAATAATAGTGGAATGACATTTGGCCTTAAATATGTATTTAAATGAGTCACCTTGAATGAACTGGACTGCTCTTGCTTAGAAGGAAGGAACATTTAAGGAGAGGTTTTTCAACGTGGCTTGGGCAAGGCTTTCTTGTCTGAACTGTAATTTATGGGTGCAAATTTCAGTAGTCTGAACCTTACTTTATCTGATCTGTACGTACATTCCTGGGGCAGGAGGGGGGGGGAAGTGACTATTCAGATTTTTGCATGTACAGGAAAGTGGTCTAAAAGAAAGCAGTATGAAAACAGGCACTGGGGGGAGGAAGTGCCTATATTTTATGTTTAAAATCCTTCTCCTTTTCTGGCAAAAGATACTTATGAAATAGGAGATTTTCATAAAAGAGAGACTTCCTCATGCGTACCCATAGACCCATCACTGCCCAGATGCAGCGCGCTCTGCCACAGTGGATAAGGCTACTGGGGCTTTCCGTTTGCTTTCAGGCCAGTAAAACTAAACTTGTTTCCATGAGTCTGGCTGTCTGTCTGGGTCTAAGGCACTTCTCCAGAATCTCTTAAATGTTATTATCTGATAACTCAAAATTGTTAGATGGAATCCAGGTTTGGTGTTGCAACAGAGTGCGCTTTTTAATAGTTCATCCTTAGTCCTTTTGGTAATGTTGACATAGTACAGGTGGACCGAACCATGCATGCATAAGAGACAGAAGTTTATTTTTCATTCTGTATTCATAATTGTCAAAAGCAAGAATTGTCAGAAAGCTGTTTTAGGGATTCTTTTTCTCTCGCCTTTTTACATCACCTTGCTTAACCAGAAGGGATCACAGCTGGGATATTTTTGTGCTGCCACTGCATTAGCAAAAGCCACCATTTCACAGCAATCCTAGTGCTAAAACCAAATGGTGGCACAAAGGGCTCTGCTCATCATTCATTCCCCAGCTGTCTTTTTGCCTTTGCCACCCTCCTCGCTCTCCTCCTCCAATAAAACCTTTCACTTACAGAAATTCAAAAAAAGGGCTTAATCCCCCTGTCCCTGCAACATCAGCCCCACAGGTTAATGCACACTTCAATAGTTAAAATCAAAGAAATGGGCCTTCTTACAATGGGGCCTTTTAAAAAAAAAATCCTATACATCTATTTATAAGCCACCTAATCTCAAAAATCCTTATTACCTATCGTGTTACTTTAAATCATGGACATGAAGGAAAGGGAGTCTTGGCATTCAATTATCCTTCTTGCTTTAACAAGGTGTGTATAATAAATGAGCAGTTCTTAATTGACTTCAATGCAATTTGACACTACTGGAGTAGGAGGAAAAGGGAGCCAGAAAGAAAGAAGACATGCGGCTTAAAGATGTTAGACAATGCAGTTATTTATAACATGAGACATTATTTTATGACATGAAATTAATTAATCAGTATTTAAGTAAACAATATTCAGTGTAAAAAAATTTACAAGCCATGTTTTGCAAGTAATTATATTTTATAGGTTTTTGTGTTATCACAGATAATATTGCATCATTAGTTAAAAGGTAAAATTCTCAAGATTTTAACAGTCATTGCTAAAGAAGTGTGCTTAAAAATATAATTTCCTATTTTATGGGTTTCTTTCTTTAAATTAGACTTTATAGAAACAGATAGTGCAATAATAAAATCCCTGCTCATAAATATTTTATCTGGGCAATGAATGATGCAGAAACGTATTCAACGTGTATCTCTAAATTTAGATGAATTTAGTTCATTTCTATAAGGTGTTTACAAGATACTGGGCAGGTCTTCAGAAGAAACATTTGTCAATACAGTCATGCTGAATCAGGTCATGACATTTTTGGGTGGCATTTTTAATGTAAACATGAGCCTTCAGGCTGTGGTTTTACAGTAGCTTTAATCTGGCATAAATCCTCCCTGTGACTGTGTTCATCCTCAGCCAGATCTGGTCCCTGGTCTGGCATCCGTGCAAGCACCAGCAAGGAAGGACAGGGAGAGGTGGTACCACCATTCCCAGCGGCAGACCGGACCCTGGACGGCTTCCCTGCTGCAGCAGTACGATGCACATCTCCACTGCTCCCTGCGTGTGAACTCCCCAGTGTGTTTTGGCAATGCCGCATCAGCTTTTCCCCTCGTTGCAGAAGAGTTTGATAGAGGTGAGCTCCAGCGGCTCCGGCGTGGAAGGACAAACGCCACAGCCGCAGCTGAAGAACTGCTTGAAAAACATGTTTGACCTTCAGCAGCAAAACACTGCTCTGTAGAAAAAACTGCCAGTATCACCTTCAGGAGACAAGGCAGATAGATAGGATAAATGTCAGGCAGCCAGGAGAGCACAGGGTGCCCAGCAAGTGCTGTCCCTGTCCTCCACATCACCAGCACCCCGAGGGCCCTTCCCTGAGGAGCGGGACACAACTCGAGTTAAAAGCACTGATACAGAAAAAGCTTCCTGAACTCCACTCCAGTGATTTAGCTGTTAAACCGTTCTGCTTCCTACTAGCTGTGAAAAGCAGCGTGCGAGGGGAGGATGTGCGTGCATGCGTGTGTGTTTCAGTTAAAGCTGTTCCCTGCTTTGACACAGTAAGTACTGAGCCAAAAAACTCCTGGGAGAGGTAGTTTGCCTGCATTGATCTGCTTTTAAAAATGGTTTTGCTAAACGGTGTTACTATAGACATTTTCGAAACTAGCGTCATTTTCAGTTAGAACAGGCAGTTTCGCCATTCTCCTCCACCCGCAACTAATTTTCTAGCATTGCAACTTCAAATATATCTTTCAGCCTCTGCCCTCAGTAGAGCTGGGACAGGAGCCAGAGAGCAGTAATTCTTATCAAAAGATCACTTTAAAACTTTAACCACAGGAGTAAGGTGTTACAGATTCTTAGATCTAATGAAGAATGTACTTCCATCCCCTAACTTGAGCAAAACCAGGCTTGTCACTGCTCAGGAAAAATGAAATGCCACGAGAGTGGAGCGGTGTTGCTCGTAGGATGCATAATAGGCTGTGTCAGCTTTTTCAATCATTTAGGTATGATTTGCATCAACGTTTACAGCTCCTGACTATTTACAGTTACACAGCTATTATGTCTTCCATCAGCTGCTAAATGAACAGGTGTTTACCATTGTACAGGCTGGAAAAGGGAATGATAGATGTAAACCAACAGCCCTCCGATAGGAAAGCTGTTCCCTTAAGGAAGCAGTAGAGTGCTGAGTGTGGATATAAATTTAGCTAAGTTGCCTAACAACCTCTAATTTTAATACTGACTTTTTTTTCGGTATTGGTAGGCGAGAGAGAGGGGTGGGAGAAAAGGAAAAAAAACTCAGATTGTGGACAAATGTGCTGCCCTGGCTGTGGCTGAGCTGGTGGATGAGGCTCCTTACTTCTTGCCTGAGGCTGTTACTTGCTCTCCTCTGGCCATATGACAGCATGCGTGGTCACTCCCAAAGGGCTTTAATCTTGCTTTTTACTTATGTGGGGTCATTTTGGCATACTGGGGCTAGGGAATATCTGTATGTGCAGCTGGGCTTGTGCCTGCTGTCTTTTGAAGACCCCCAAAACGCCCTGCTGAGCTTGGACATCGCACCAGGCAAGTCCACCACGTGCTTTAAGTTCTCGTTCCGCTATTGCTTTGGCAGGACACGTAGGGGAGACAGGCAGGTTTGGCCTGAATATGTGGGTCCTCCTTATAGTGCTCTTTCAGGGTGCCCTGTTGTTCCCTTGTTTCGCATGTGTTTTCCCATTCACACAGACTGTGCTGTCCCCTCGGGAGCCAGCATGAGCTCTGCAGAGCTACTGGTAGGTTGCAGTGGAGAGAATGTGCTGGAACCAGCTGTAGCTTCCTAATTAATAATGTTATTAATAATGAAATGATTAATATTAATTAATTCATGCAGTCATGGATCAGGAGCTTGTGAGCTAGGCACTGTAAAATGCTAAACGAGAAAGTCCTTTCCCCCAGAAACCCTGTTTGCCAACACTAAGGGATTATGCACCAGGACTAAAAGTCATGTGGGCTTGCCTACACGGGCAATTTTTCTTTCTAGTTTACTGAATTACTCTTACACAACTGGACTTAGCTGACTGCCCGTTTTCCAAAATGAAGAGTCATCAATGAAGTTATATTAATATGACTGGAGCAGTTTAAATTCACCACTTGGTCTGTAGCAAGGATGTCAGAATGATATAAATAAGACTTTATGATTTGTTTTCAGAAGAGCTAACAAAAATGGTATGAGGGCAGAGTTAACATTTTTGGGGGAAATGTATGTAATAAAAATCCAGTTTGCTGGTTACGAAGCCAGAAGTCTTTGGTGCAGACAAAGATTGTATTATAGCTGGTTTTAGTTCAAAAGAGGTTTTGAGTCCATTTTTGTGTCAGTTCTGTGGTAAAACTGTAATCTGTCTTATCAACTCTGTCCCTCCAAAGACATACATTAAGCCATTCCTATTTCCTTAAGCACTTTAAACATGTGCTAACTTTAAGCACATGGTTCACTGGGTTTTATTAAATAAAAAAGTAAAAAAAATACAATTGGCATACTCTCCCCATTTCAGTTCCCAGTGCAAGCACTGATGACAATCTAATGACAATATAGAGCATGCTCTCAGCTTTAGGTTCGGCTCTCTGTGGGGAACATGTATAGCCTTTCTATAAGTGGAAAGCTATATTCTTGAGAGCCGTTTCTGGTGCCAAACTTTCAGGGGCCTGAGCAACAGCAGATCAGAAAACAGGAACAATTTAAGCAACAATTTAATGAAAAGTTGTGATCCTATTCCGTTTTTATGCTTTTCAAAGCAGGTCTAAGTTAAAATGCTTACTGAAATAACCTTCACTTTCTTGTGCTGTTAAATGAACTTCTTTTTTTCTTTTCTGACAGCCAGGAGTGGCCTCTTATATGAAGAACGGTTTCCTTAATTATTTTGCAAGAGCTCGATAGTGTCATTGCCTCTCCCATGAATCCGATGTTCTGGGTAAGGCTGGGCCCCACCTTAATTGGATCCCGCTTCTCCCCGGCGTCCCGCTGCGGCACTGTGAATGAGGAAGATTCTTCATGTCCCAGCAGAACGCACAGCAAACGCCTGCATCGCCAGGAAGGGGGAGGGAGAGGGCTTGTTTTTTACAGCTGCCTAAAGATGAAACCAAAAAACAAGGGTGTCTGCCATCAGGCAGGCAGGACTTGGCAGATTTCTGTTTTCTCTGTCCCTGACCTTTTGCAGACTTTTTTTTTTTTTTAACTCAGCAGGCTTTGTTGCTATCTGCTCGTTTCTCTTAGGTGCGTGCACATGATGTTTTACCGGTGACATCCTCTGGATTTGAGAGCTTGGCTCTTCACTGTGCTCTGGATCTTGGGGAGGTAGGAAACACTTCTGCCAGGCTGAGGGGCACTGCACCCCGCCGGAAAATTAGGGAGGAGACCCTCTGGAATGGGCTTGATCACTGCTGTGTTACTCTGGGTGTTATGCATCGGGCTCTCAGAGTACCCTTCACACTCACTTTTGTTTTAATTTTATGCCAGATCGACTTCAGTGGAGTCACACCCAAGATACCCTGACATACTTGAGAGCTGAGTCAGGGCTGGTGTACCAGCTTATTGACTGACTGAGTTTCAGTTGTGCAAATTAGAAAACAAAAAAACAAAACAGCTGAATAGAAGATATTCCAAATTATCATCCATGGGGTGAAGGTCAGCTTGAGAAAATTCAGCAGAAGACTAATATGTTTTATTTTGTTTTTAATACAAAAATAATGACAATGAGGCAACAAAAGAGCTAGAATAACAAGTCCCTTGGTGTAACATTTGGGCTTCAGATATGACACTCCAAGCAGTGACATATCTGAAGTATCTTAATTTCTTCACCCAAAAGTATATTACAATAATTACTTTCACACACGTGATGAAAGCCAGCACATGTTAGCACTGCTTCTTTCTCCTCTTGTGCTTGTGGTACCACTAGAACCATGTAATCATGCTGCAGTAACAAAAGACATTCATCTTAGAAATATGTTTTTCCACATTTCCAAACAGAGGGCCAAGGCCTGAGAGGAAATAAGGAGCTTTTTCAGTGTTGAGTTTTTGTTACCATGTAATATCCTCAGTTTCTTTAGGCTATTATCTGAGTTCAAAGAATTGGTGGATATCATTTATTATTATTCATTACATTTTGGGGTGAACATGTTCTTTCTGTAAACAGCTTGCTTTACAATTAAACTTACTAATTAGCCATCTAATAGACTTACTACCCTTTTTGCCTGAAAGTAAATCACTGAGTGTGTCAGAGCATTCTGCTGAGGTATGATGTTGAAGGCCTCGGTTGTGTGTATTCAGGAAAATTAATAGCAACTAGCAGTAAGTATAGCTAAGAAACTGAGTTATTTTATTTCCTTCTGATAACATCCTGTTAGACAGCTTTATTTCCTGCATACACTGGGATTTGGTTGTTCCACAGAGCAGTTATGCTTAGGTAAATAAGTAGCAGGCATAAGCTGAGGCCTTTATGGCCATTTTGTTTACATATTTTTCTACACCAAGAACAGTCGTCAGGTCTGTTGTTTGCCCATGGTCTGCAGTCCATGGCATACTTCTTCCCTACACCTCTACACTTAGCATTATTGTTCGAATTGTTTCTAAAGTTGAAGATTGCACAAACAATGTATCAGGGTGTGAATAAGGTATGTGTCAGCCCCGTTTATTCATTTCAGGGTATATTTATGTTACTCAGCTTAAGACTCCTCAGCATTGCCGCTTGGTCAATGAAAAGGCCACGCGGCAGAAGCTGTGGTCTGTGGGGTACTATGTCACTGGAAAGAACACATACCATATCATTTGTCTCGTAGGTACTATTTTTTTAACTGGCCCCTAAAGAAAACACACCCCAGCAAGTAGTTTAATATTTAGAGCCCTGTAATCTCTAAACTGTGGTGCCTCTGGGACAGGACCTCTTCACTCTGCGTTAGAATTCTTATGAGGTCCTGATTCATCACTGGGATTCCTGAGTACTACCCAGTACAAGTCATATAAGATATTACTACTAATATTTTCTTTTCTGTAGGAATTTTCCAGGCTGATTCTGTGTGATAGCTCATGAGAGCTACGTGTTGTTTACCATGTTTTTCTTTGATCCCTTTTTGGCAAAGAAAGTTTAAAAAAATCACTGTTTCTTGATATCCAAAGCAGACTGCAGATCTGAACGCTCGATTACAATCTGTAGAATATGAATACTTGATTAATAGTTATTGTAAGCATTCATAAGGAATTTGAGGCATCTGGTTTGAATAAATATCATACAGGGATAAAGATTATCTAAATTCAGCCTAATTTTCATCATCCTGGAAATACAGTCTTGAATATGGAACCTGGTAACTGTAGGGATCTGTCTTTGGTATAAGTATTCACTCTGTGCTCTTGGAAATTAATGAGTTTTGCTACTGATGCCAAAGGATTCAGGATTTCCCCAGAATTTCCCAGATAATGGAATAGTAAAAATCAGAAAATTTGCATACAGGAATTAGTTCATATGAATCACTGGTGGTGTGTGGTTTTGGGGCTCTGCAGTTTAGCCCCCCACTTCACCAGTCTAAACACGTACATCCCACACTCCCGCTACTATTCTGCTGCACTGGGGCAAAATAAAAATGCAAATATTATTTTAAAATTATAGACTTGTTCTGTTGGCTGCTGGCTTCATTGTTGCTCATTTCTCTTGGGGTCTGGATGCCCTGAGCACAAGACAGGCTGGAAGCCTGAATTTCCTGCGCAGTTTTAACTTTAGATGAGGGCATCTTCAATAGTTTTAAGATACTGCACCTGGCAAAACCCCAGCTTGGTCCCTCTGATGGCAGTGCCTGTTTCCTTCCATCAAAAATAGATGTTTTTCTGTTGAATGTTAAGAGTTCCACCAGTTCAACTTGGAGCAAACTCGTGATTTTAGGTTTTTTTCCTATGTTAGGGGCAGTAAATCTTCAGTACCTACAGAAATGAGTCCACCTCCAAGGCTGAGATCTTAAGCTTAGTGAAAGAAATTGGTATGTTCCTATTTACTTAAGTGGAAGTAGGGTTTCTCTTACGATTTCCATCTCAGACCTGATGTGGGTTTTTCTGGGAGGGAAAGGGTTTCTTGCTACTAATTCTTCTTGCCTGATTTCCTTCCACCCTCTTTTGCAAGCATAAAATCCCTAACGACGATTCAGGATGTTGCTAATATCAATTAGTCCACTGACTTGCTTTGCCTTTTCTTAGGTATGGCCACAAACTGAGGATCTAGCTCTTCAAAAGTTCTGGTTTTGGTTTGAGAACGTTTATTTTTTTTTTTCCAGGTAACATTTTGTGTGCTACTTTCCCTTTCTCTATTTGTCTATTAATACTACAGACAATTCTAGCTCATTTTTAAGATGACCTGCAACTTCCTTTTTATGGTTGTCAGCTCCTCCTGCTTTGCCATAGCAAATTAAACAGTTTCTGCTGTCTGTAAAACTATACTGTATTTGAAGTACTCCGCGGAAGAAGTAATAGGAAATAAAATCCACGACTGTATTTTCCATCTTGATAATGTTATTTAACCATTGGCTTTATCATAAAATATCATTTAATAAATATATTTACACACTCATATTTATCTGAGTTTTCATTTACATCCCTAGAGTTGCAGACAGTGAGCCCAAACGCAGTATCTGCTTACCACGCTGCTGATAGGAAAGGTCATGGTCTTATTTCTTAGCTTTGCATCAAGGCACAAGAGGAATAAGTGAGCAAGAGTTACTCAATACGAAGTATTTGGCTTGAACAAGCTGATGCAGAATGTCACCCAGAGCCCTCAGCATTTATGGGAAGCAGGTCGGGGTTGCACAGGACCGTTTCTTCCACACATGGAGAAAAGATTAAAAAAAAAAACCGGTAGGGAGAGCCATGAGCGGTAATAGCGTTCCTTTAATGGGTTAACTACAGTATGCGAAAACAGTATAGTTTTACAGA
>VYZW01032133.1:25040-38916 GCA_013401315.1 Balaeniceps rex
GCGTTCCTTTAATGGGTTAACTACAGTATGCGAAAACAGAGAGCTCTTCTTTAAAACGGTTAATTCAGTCAAGCCTTATTCAACAGATAAAAGCGTTTTAAAGACAGGTGCCAGCCCATCAGTGCCTTTTCAGCAGCGCTGGGTGTTTCAAAGGGTAAGTCACTTGCAAATGGGTTCTTTCAATAGGTGAGGAATCGCTGACAAGAAGAGGTAGTCACTGGGCTCCTGCTAAATGGCACAAAGGGTGGTTAATACCAAGTTACATTTGCAGTGTGAAATGTGATTTTGTTTGTTTATTAACTATCTCTGACTTTATAATTTATCCCCCCCCCCGGGTTATTTACAGAGTCGGTTCAGGGACAGTTTGGGAGCTCACATTTCTTTGTTCTAACCCAATCGCTCACAGAAATGAAATCTCCCCGTGTGGGGATGGAAATGCAATTTTCTGCAAAGCTGTATAACTGGCCAGGCTTGTTTAAAGCTAAGAGAGTTTAACTCTATTGACTTTACTGCTTTGCTTTGCTGTTTAGTTGTACTTGAGTGACTTCATTAAAAAGGAGGGCAGTTACTTAATCGTACAATCCAAACCACTGGTGTCATTTGCAGTTTCCTGTTCTATTCTTACTCAGTGAGCTGAACGAGAATTCTCCTCTAAACTTCTCCTTGAGATTTCATCTGAACAAAAAATCTGCTCCTTACGCTGCGAGATTTCCTTCCTATCATTTTCTTAAGAGGGCACGTTGGAAAATTATGCTTTCTGGTTTGCTGTAAATGCATTTCTAGTTCTCTTAATGCCACTTTGAAATTCTACCCGCTCGCATCGATGAACGCTGCCATACTTTATAAGGGCTAGATTGTGTCTCAGCATACCCTTGGCAGGAGCTGATTACCTTTGTTTAGTATTTGTAATACAGTAACACCAAGAGGCCCACTACGAATCCCTCATAAAAGCAGGCATTGTGTACGCAGCCTTCCTAAGGAGTTTAGCCTCGAAGTGTAGGAGACAATTAGTGAATAAAACAAGGGGAAGCGCAACGTGACAGCGAGAGTATTAGGATGCATGCTTCTGCGGTCCAGTCGAACAGATGCTGGTGCCTCCCAGTAGAGATGGTATTTAAGGAGGAACTTGGAGGAGAGTAGTGTAATATCTTTGCTGTTTCTTTTTTTTCTTTTTAAGCTGGGAAGTTCCCTTCATACATTAATATTTATTAAGTGATTAAGTACTAGTACTGCCATTACAGAGGCATGGCCACCGAGCCAGATATCAGGGTGTTGGTATCTGACACTTAACTTTTACACATGTACATGCAAAGCTCTGACACTGCTTTTCAGGCACAAGCTTCAGTGCAAACCCTCTTTTAAGGAATTTCTTTTATGAGGAGAATTAATGAACTTCAGTTTCATGTGCATTTGTGTTACATACTCTTATATCCCCCTATCCTGTCAACATAACACCAGGCACAATCCTGAGTCCCACTCTGTGCAATAAGCCCCAGTCTTCTCCCCATCCAACTGCAATACATTTCTTTTTGTATCTATCTTTTTGCCTGCTGGCTGGGCAGGGGCACCAGGATTAGGTCGTTGGCAGGTATGTGCTGATTAGTTACCTGATGGTTAAATAACTCTGGAATTTTACTTGCCTTTCCCTTGGTTTGGGTGCTTTCTCCCCTCTGCCAAGTCATCCATTTGCATAAAAAACAAGGGATTAATCATCACTGTGATGAATTAATCAAGAAATGCTCCACCTTCCAAAAATGGTCTGCAGATTCTGAAATTCTCAATAAGGGGAAGGAGGGTGCTAAAGAGTTTGGTTTAATGAGTGCCCTTCCTCAGGTGGAGTGACTGTGCGTGCTCAAGTGTTAGGGCATTTGCAAAGCTTGGTAATACAGAGGCATTTGAGAGAGGAACATTTAATACCTGGTCATGTGCAAGGTAAGAATTTTTTAAGAGTAGAAAAAGTGTACCTGTAGTTTCCTAAGTAGTAACACATAAAAGTATATAGTTTTACAACTACACATAGAATTATATAATACTATGTTTAAATGCACAAATTTGTGGAAACAAATGGGCAACAATGAGGAAAAAATGTAATTCTAAATTGACTGAGTTTGTGATGAAGCATCCCACCCACGTGCTCTGACATGGTGTCCCTTAGCCTGCCCCAAATACCTGAGCAGGAGCAGCATTGTTAAAAACATCATTTCCATCTTCTGTTCGGTGTTGTACAACTGCTTTCTACGTGCTGCTTTATTTTTAGGAAAGAGCTAATGGCTCTGTAAGTAATCGTACTTCGCATTTTCCCCAGCATTATTCTGTGTTGCCTTTCTTTTAGCTCTGTTCTGACAATTAAAAAGTTACATGCAATTATCTCAGACTGTTTCACACACTTTCAGGGTGGCCTGGCAACAAATGATGTCAAGCCCTGTGAAGATAATCTTAATTTTATCTTCATGTAAATATTGTAAATATTATGGAAAAAAAGTTCAGGGTACACGTAAGGTTAGGGCGGGAGAGTCCAGGATGGCCTCATTTTTATTTAATTCAGGCCCCCATTAATTTTTCTGTAAGCTTGACAAAATCTCAGCAAACACTTTTTCCTGATCATTTGAAAATATAATTGCTTGTTTTGTAGGTGTTTAAATGTTATTGAGAAGACCCGTAAATAGAAGGAGGAGGAGGGAGGGGGTATCTATTTGTAAGACGAGAAAAGGAACCACTGCCTATTGTTTGACCTGAACAGCTCCCTGATTGACTGGGAGAAGGAATATCTCCATGGGAACAGATGAATGTCTGGTTTTCATGTGGTGAAATCCCCAATCGAGCTCACAGTGGCTTCACTAACATGGCACTCTAAATTGGTTGTTTGCATGCTGTTTCTTACCTTTCGCTAAACTAAATAAGAATACTTCTTCCAAAGTTACTATCCCCCAAAATATAATAATGAGATAGAAATGCAGAACAAATAACAACCTAAATTATTTTTTTTAAATTTATTTTGGTTTTTAAGTAAAGCAGGCAAAATAATTAAATGAGATTAAGCATTTAGTATGGAACAGTCTTTTCAACGTGCTCCTTTTTGCAGATTTGGGTGATACGGGAGGTATTAACATGCCTCCTCACAACAGAAGAATGCTGTTAGTTTGGCGGAATTTGGAGAACTCCCGAATCTATTGTGTCTACGGGTTTGCTACAGCCATTTACAATGGTCTGTTTTCCCTCCTAACAGGAGGGAAATGTCAGTTGACTTCAATACTGCTGAATCTAAAAATAATTTTTAAAAAAAAGAGATTAGAGGTAACAAAAGAACCACAGTTAACATAACAATAAAAAAATCGCAATCCAGGTTGGACGAAGGAGTGATTCCTAAATATTAAAGCCCCAGTGGTCTTATCTGGACCAGCTGCTTATAATGTCTGTGAGGAATGTGGCACATCAAGTGTGTGAACACTGCAGCTATTGTATCCTAACAGGCTGATTGAACCCTGGATAATTGGCATGTAACCTTCTCTATTAATAGTGCAGACAGATATGTGAATTAGCTGAATGCCTCAGACATATGCCATGCATTAACCAAAAGGGCTTACAATTCTCATAACAACTTGGCTAACTATTACACCAGTAATTATTCTTTAGAACTTGGTAATATTAGGGAAAAATCAATACATAATTTGTAGTTTCAGGACAGATTATGAATAATCAGTTGCACTGTAACATAATCGCCAAAGGTTGGATTGTAAGGAAGATTCAGGACTGATAGTGTGGCACTTTGATGTTTTTAAAGGGGTCAGAGTGTGATTCTCTGTCTTTGTTTAGCTCTTGTAACTTGAAGGAATCGATAGGCATGTGAAACATTTAGAATAATTTCAGGATTGCTATTCTTTCTGTTGTACCAGAGATGTACAGTCAGGGCCATTGTCTTTGGAAAGACAACAGATTGTTTTCCTTTGTGAAATATGAGGTAGAGTGGTACATTGGACTTCTTAAATTTTTTTTTTTTTACATTACATTGCTTTACTGTTCTGAACTTCTCATCCTTCCATTTCAGTTGTTCGTCTAGGATGAAATGGCAAAAAACACCTTTTACTTTTTAATTAGGCTGTTCTTCTGCTAAAGTGATAGAGCGTATGATTCAACTCCGAGTGATCTTGAAAGAATGCAGCATTACAACACTTTAAAAGCAGAGAAATATCAACTACGGGCAGAGAATATTTAAATATGGGAGCCCCTAGAGCTGCATAACCTGTCTGGGAGTGTGTGTTTGGTATAACAAGCTGCAGCAAACTGAGTAATCCGACGGAGCTATGGAGCTTTTTGTTATTTGAGAACCTTTTGCAAAGGACTTTTCCTTAGAAAACCTTCTTACAAATTAGCGGGAAGTAATTGGATATTTTAGGATAGAAATTCAAGTTTAGATGTTCCAATACTTATGACGATTGTGCTGTTGTTTTGCCTAAAGAAATGGAGATGCATGCAGTCTCTTTTGCAAATACTTTAGTCATTTAAATACTGCTTTTAGTAATTGCCATGTCAAGTTGGAATCAAATAAACACAGACATAAAAAGTATTTTAAACAGCTACAAATACTACACAAATAGAGACTCTCTCATTTCTGAGGTAGTTTTATTTACATTTGCCATATCTCACAGGAGCTGAGTTGAAAACAAGGTATTTAGAAGATGCTGTAGTATTACAGCCAGAACTCAAAGAGCTCGCCAATAAAAAGCCAGCACCTAATCTCGTATTATTCTTTAGCATTAATCTAACTTCATGCAGAAGCTAAAACTTCTTTCTTGCCCTTGTCCGATTGCCTCCTGCATGTGAGCTTCCCATCATCAGCTTACAAAGACCGTAACACTTTCTTCCACCTGCTGCACCTCGTTCTCTAATTACCTGGGTTCTCTCTTAGGATCCTACCAGTATCTCTTCTTTATGGGCTTTTCAATCACAATATAGAAATTAGACCGAGACTCATCTTTCAGGTTTAAGATGAACTTCCTCCTTTCAGGCCCCCAACCACTAAACCCCTGCAGAACCTCAGCTACTGCCAGCACTAGAGAAAGCCCCTAGCTCATGTAAAGCTCAGTAATGTGATTTGCACCAAGCAGTTGCAAATGGTTGTAATACGCATCGTGTCTAGACAAACTGAAAATCAGATCGTTGGTCTGAACTGTGGGGGTTTGGTCTTGCTCACGCCAGTTCAACAGTATTTATGAGGAAACTGAGGTAGCATAGGCATTGTAAAACTAACTTGGCGGTAGTAGTATAAAAAGCTGAGGAGCCTGAAATACGCTTTTTTGTGTGCATGAATTTTGCTGCTCATCTTTCTCATGTCCTGTCTTCCCAATGGAAAGATAAAAGGAGAGAAAGCTCTAAGAGGCAACGGTGTGACCATACAGTCACCAGGACGAGATCTGAACCAGCACCCCAGGGCTCAGCTCCCAGTTTTGGGAAGAATCAGATTTGAATTGACCTTTGCCACTCAGCCCCCTCGCCGATGGCCACAGCGGTGTTGCCTGCCCACCGTGCGGAGGCTTGGCTTGCAGGCCCATCTGTGGCTGTTTTACAACGAGCTAATTTCCTATCAGCAGTAGGACGTCAGCAAATCGGCGCGGTGGAAGTCCTGCTGCCTTTGCAGTTTCCCTTTGGAGCTCTCGGGACATGTGAGAACAAAGCAAAAGAAGCAGCCCAAATTATTGCACCCTTTACTCTTGAAAATGGAGGTCATGCCCAGTTTCTGAAGGTGACTTTACAGGGTTCGAATCTCTGCCAAACATGGTGGCTGTAGCCCTGATGTATAATTCCAATTCAATGGATTGCCATCTAGTTCAAAAGGCATTTTATTCTGATTTGTTGGGAAGTCAGAACAATTTGGTATGGTCCTTCAGTAGCTCTTGTGACCATAGTAATAATTTATATAAAGATTTTTTTCCTCTATATCCTGGCAGATTTTGGGGGAGTGCATGTCTAAGATGACTTTAAACTGTGCTTGCTTGAACTCAAATGTGTATTTTTTTTGTTCGATACCTATTTATATTTTCATATATCTAAACTGTGTCATCTATAAAATGTATATAAACTTGTTTTGTGAGAAACATATATTAAAGTATATATTAATTTCTGTCCTGTCTATTTTAGGTACATTTTAACTGTCTCTATGTACACAAAATATATAACTATGTAAGCCTGGATTTATGCCTTTCTCTGCAAAGATGCAGAAAGACATATCCACCGCTTCAGAAGTTCTCTGGCTGTATTCATTTGTCAGGTTTCATATTTTCCTCGGTGGCAGACGTGCCACAGTCAGCAGTAAGGAAAAGACTAGTAGAAACTGGCAGATAGATGACCTTAACTGGGATCAATACAAAAAGCTTCAGGAGCTTATGAAATAAAATACTTTGAAGTAAAATGCAAAATTGGATTTCACAAGCCATCATTACTGTTTGTCACTTTGGGGAGGGGAGAAAAAGACCTCTGTGCTGTATTTAAACTGTTCACATAGGAACAGGACTTGAGTGAGCCGAGTTCAGAGCAAGCTTTAAAGATCACACTGCCCGTGAGCAAATTACTTCAAAGTCCCCTTGCTTAAGGAAAAAAAGAAAGTCTAAGTAATAAGCTGGTTGATTTTGTGTGTCACCAATGATGGCCAGTGTCAGAAGTACACATTGAACTGAGAATTCATATATTTTATAGCCTCAGCTTCCCCAAGATTTAGGGCTGTAATTCATAGCTGCCTACAGGTTTAAGTAGGACAGCTGAGGCACTTGCACCTACCTGTGGGCATCCATCTCCCCTTTTGATGCTTGTAGCCCTGCACCAGGGACAGCTACGTGGGCATGGATCTGCCCTGCTGCTGCTTCCTTGATGCCTGATGGACTGTGAGTGCAAAATTAACCATGTGGGTCAGGTTTCTCTAGATGAGAACTTGCATTAGAACTCTGCATCATAAAAGATGTCTGTACTGTCTTTCAGCCCTACCAACATTAATTATTTCCAAATTGCATCTCAATTTTGGCTGCCCCATTGTTGTTATTCTGAGATGATCAGATTTATTTGGGCTATTTTCACTTGATTATTAAATCAAAGCGTATATTGTCATTCAGGGTTTTGAATGACTGGTAAGTGTTGACTTCTGAAACGAGAAGCCTTTCCTTCTAAGATGAGGGAAGGTTTGGTTTTTTCACCTGTGCTTAGCATCTGGCAGGGCTGGGTTCGCCAGCCTGGGTTAACATGATGAGACTCAACAGTTTGAAATTGGAACTTTCTTGGCTGGTGGGTGAGGAAGCGTTTGACTGAGGGTCTTGCAAAGCATGGAGCTGCTCAGTCAAAAGTTTTTTGGCATTTATCTGGCAAAGTAGGAAAATATGTTTCTGGTTTGGTCCTTAATGCCACCCACCATCACATTTTTCTCTCCTGCTCCTGTGAAGGATTAGGTGAGGGGAAGAGGAATCTGTCTTTGATTTGGAGTCCTTAGGCATAGTTTTCTCTCTCTTTAAAGCACTGAGCAACGATTTTCAGCTTTTCTTAATCCTGGGAACACCCAACCTTGGGGAGAAAGAAGTCCAAACCTGGTAAAAGTTAAAATAAACTTTGGATATATCTCCTATTTTTTTTTATTTTCTACCTTTGGTTTGCACTCATGGGGAAGGTTTGCTTTGTTTCATTTGGCAACGGCTTTGTGAAGGGCCGCCTTCTTGATGTTTAAAAGAGCAGATAGTAGTGTGGGGCCCTTTGGCTCAAGAAAAATGGAACTGATGCTACTGAAACTGCCTGCTTGGGTAATGCTTGGGTAATGCAGGTGGCTTATCCCAGGTGGAAAGGGTTATTAATGCAGATTCAGCTTCTGCATTTAATCCAGATGGTAATAGTTAATAGTGGCCACTGCAATTAACCACAATGCAGAGTAAATGTTTCAATTTGATGTTGACATAGAAAAAAGCACAAGCTTGCACAAGCTGTGGATCTGTCTCAATTCAGCTAAAAAGACAGTGAGATACTGATGACAAAATACTTGCACTGCACGTGGGAACTCTGTGAGCTAACCAAAGAACGGGCTAGAATCTCTGACCCAGAGGATGTTCGGTGAACATATACTGTTTAATGAGAAGGTACCACTTGCAGAATAACCGATGACTTCGTGGCTAAGACTCCTTCTCAGGATGGGGGAGCTGCAAGTTTTGAGCCTCTGATTTGGATTTCTCTGGGATGGAACATTGCTCAGAAGCAGGCAGGAGGCTGGACCCCCATGTCAAGTCAGTATTAGTATTATATTATAGTCAGTATTTGTATTATACACGTCAAGTATGTGTAGAGCGGTAGCATCCACTTAGCTTAGCGGACAGGAGCTTTTTTCTACCAAATTTCCTCCTAAAAATGAGGAACCACAACAATGAGGGATAATCAAGACCTTGTCTTTGTAATTCAGCATCAAAATCAGAAGAGAGACCAGGAATTCTCACTATTAGCTTCTTAGAGTAGAAATCCCAATGTTTATGGAGATTAAGAAAGGTATTGATTTGTCACAGGCCATAAGGTTTCCTGTGTGCCTGACTTTTTCTTTAATTCCCCTGGGTTTGACAACATTGACTTAATCTATTTAAGGACCTATGATGAAGGATAAAACATCACCATCTGCTAATGCAAACATTTATAACTTACAAAAACCCCATCGACTTAAGACAGTGGGATAGAGAACAAAATCTTCATGTACCTGTTTAACATGGTGAAAGAAAAAAATAATGCAGAGTTCTTTTAAATCATATACAGGATTAGCTGAGGAAGAAGATCAATGGATAGAGAGCATTTCCTTGATTACAAACAGATTTTGGTTTATGATGAAATGATGCAACTTGGTAGGCAACAGGATGTAGTGTATTTAAAATATGTGTTTTGGTTAAGATGTCTTTGTCAGTAAGTATTGTTGAAATCTATATTCCACATACAGTCACAGACGCACAGACAGACACACAAGAGCTGTGCTCACCTTTCCTTACAGACACGATGAGTCACAGAGCAGTTTGTGCCTTCCTCCACACAGACAATGTACCAATAGTAACATTTTGTAGAATGACAAAAAAGTGAATCACTAGACAGCTTGGTTTCATCAGAGATAAGATTCTGGACCCTTAGAGTTATTATTTGGTCTGGTGCATTTTGAAAATGAACTCCTTTGATATGTTTTGTGTAACAGCTGCCACCACAATTCCTGCAAATCCCAATAAACAAGGCGTTCTCTCAGTCTCTGTTGGTACTAACGCGACGGCTAGGCAACACCTAACAAATATTGCTGCAATCACTTAAAAATATGCTCCCACAGCTGAAATTAGTATACTGAAATATATGCATCTTCCACAGCTTTTCAGTGGCTTAGCTTAAGCCCACCTTAACTGGTAGTTTGAGATAAGGCCCTGCCCTATCTCAAACTGGACCCACTAAGCATGGACACACGTCCTTCCAGGTGTGGGGCAATGACGTCCCACCAAAGCCACCCCACTTCGAGCTGATGCTGCTGAGGTACCTGCACCCTTTCTCCCCTGCCTGGCTGGGAGGGGGGAACCTTGTACGCCGGGCAGTAACAAACCGCTGGAGGCAGTAACTTCTTAAACTGCTCCATATATCTGCCTTGAACATCAGCCCACAGCCTATGTCTATATTGCAGTTGAAGGCATGATTGCAGGCTGTGTTGACATATCTAACCCTCACTTAAATTAGCTAATTTAGGTACTGATAACTGTAAAGCTCTGAAACATGCACTTCAGGCACTCGTACAGTCTGAGCTTGAAGCGGTGCTGCTATAGCTACTCGTTATCTGCTATCTTGATTTCCCATTGTGTTGCATAGACTAAAATATGCAGCAAGTAAAGTGCAATTTAACATTACACTTAAGCCAGTCTAATGGCTAACTGGCATGAAAAAGAATAGTTTGTTAGACTGGTCTAACTGCTACATCAGACTGCATGCTTAACCATTTGGTTTAAATGTCCCCAACTTTGTAAACCCAGCATCGTTTACACTTTTTGAAGCTCACTTTCACAAACAAATGTGCAAACAGCTAATGTTCCTCGGCTGTAATACGTCTGAAACTCCTATTTACGGCTTTCAGGGTCCAGCCAATTTAGGTCCTGTTCAGAAAGCTGGTTTGTGTGTAGTCTGTGAGCAGCAGGTAGGAATTGTTTACGTTGATAACCACGATTAACATCGTACTCTTTGCTATGAATAAGCATGTGTGAAGGCTGAACCGTGCTGTTTATTAGGCATGTTAGAAAGAGCACAGTCCCTGTTAAACCTCTCATTTTTGAGGCTATTGTTTTTAATAAAAGAAAATGTTCAAAGAAGACACATTGCAGCATATTCCTTTTAGGTCTCTGGTGTAACGATTATTCCATTTTTTCAGCATCTCTCAGTCCACATGGGGCACAGCCTCAAAATCATTGAGGCCAACAGGAGTTTTTCTTTTGACTTCAGTGAATGTGGATCACGCATACGGAAAGCTGCACAGGAGATCCTGGGAAAGGGCAATGTATCCAAATGAGAGGTTTGTTAATGTAATGTAGACATAAAGCCCAGATTTAAGCAGTTCACTAGCAGAAGCCTGTGGTGTAACTGCAGGAATTCTTGATACCTTTACTTCCTGTGCCTCTTAAACACACAACGAAGCAGGAGGGAAATCATTCATGATAATTAACTGGTTAAAATAAGAGTGAAGAAATCTAATATCGTCAGGGTTCAGCAGTTACTGCATAGTGCATAGACCTCGTGCTGATTCTGTGTAAAGAAATTAATTTCAGCTGCAGAAAATAGCTATCTTCTAATTCAGTATGGACTGGGTCCTCCTTGTACAGGTGGATGGTTAGCAATGTGGGGGGGATTCTCAGGGCACAGTTTGATGATATGTTTTCTTCAGGGAAGAAATTTACTTTAAAAGGTGATTTGGATGATCTGGGTTATAACACAATCTTATAGACATTTTAATCTATATAAATTAGAGTGGTGAAGTCTGGCCATGGCAGGAAAGGGTGGAGGGGAGGGGGTGGAAAAGGGTTAGGAAAGTCTTGCCAAGCCACTGCTGAAGAAAACATACAGCATAACTCCCTGTATCAAATATACTGATATGAAAGTATCATTTAACCCGGGCAAGTTTTGGGTTTTTGTTGTTTGTTTGTTTTTTTTTTTAATTTGGACAGAAAGAGAATTTTAATGTAATAAATCATGTAAGATAAAGATTAACATAATATAGTGTAAGAACATGGGCAACCCTTCCCCTGCACTTCGGAGGAAAAACAATTTTATTGGTGATTCCATATCTACAAAGCTGAAGATTTGGTAATAGGCAGGTACGTGGAAAGAAGAAAAGTGGGAGTGAGCACACGTGGGCATGCTTCCTTTGAGTAAGTCTTAAGGAAAATCCTAGTAAAAGAGGAAAAAATATTGAAGTGGAATTCATAAAGTCAAACAATAAAAATACATTTAAGATTTGGAACGGATTGTCAGCTGGTATAATTCAGTCCTCTGCGGGCTGTGAGAGAGCAGCGTTACCAGATGAGTGTGTTTCTCACACAGTATATAAAGGGTGCTTTACCCAAATGTTTTTTTAATCAGTCCATTTTTAAACAATGTAAGCTGACAGCAGCCCTTTAATATGCATCGCCAAGGCTTTCTGAATTGTAAGTAGAAAGGACGAGTAGATTTCCCTGAATTTAGGAGCGTGGTCTGGAATTTCATAGGTGGAGAGAAAAGGCTGCTTTGCTTTGAAGTTTTCTGCTTTATATGCTAAACAGTGCTGTTGACTGATTTACTGCAATTTCACATTCAGGGGGCGGGGAAAAAGGAAAGCAGTGACTTTTTGTTGAGTGCGATGAGGAATTATTGACAGATAGGGATACAAGTTCCACTTGCTTGCAAATTTGCTTTCAAACACAACAAGTTAACACAAGCAAGGGCTTGTAACAGTGCAATGCAACATTTCGTAAAGACCTGCCACATCTGGCAAACTTAAAACATTACCTGGTCTTCCAGAGGGCTTAGGAAAGGCTGTGCAATTGGGGGAAATGCATCGTTTGCAGTTAGCATAAACATTTTTTTTTTTATTTTACTGGAAATGCTTAGTGTACCACACTCTTTCACTGGTATTAGAAAAGCTCTTTTACCCTATCTTTCTACTGAATGTTTAAGATTCCTGGAATATTTTGTTTCCACTAGAACATTTAACCAGCCTGATTATGCGCCAGTGGCAGGGACGCATCCTCAATAATAAATTCATATGCATGTGGTGAAATGAACTGTAGCGCGTGTGGAGTTCCGAGACCAAAACCCTTTGTAACAAAGAAATTCCTACTAAGAAGCGACCTACTAAATTGTGTTCTAAACACTTTGGTTAGAAATGATATCTTCCTAGTTTTCAGGAATAAATGTCAGACTTAATGTGAAAATACTAAAGCACGTTGTACGATCTCATGTCAGCGTGTGCAATTTTAAGGGTGGTAAAAAAAGCAATGATATGAAGCTATGAGCAAGAATTCAATAGAGGTTTTGTTTCAGTGTCTCTGAAAGGAAACTGTCTCCTCTAGGAGAACACTTCTTCCTCGATAGCATATCGTTAGTTACTTCTTTACATGCTATGGAAAGATGTTTCTTTGAATCTTTATGTGTGGAAAGAGGCAGAAAAGAGTGTGTGATGAAAGAGTCTGCTAAATATAGCATAAGCATCTCAATGCACAAACGCAGTGCGTACTTATATGCAAAATGTGTAACAAAGGGAAACATGCCTTATCACATCAAAATATTATGTTTTGTTAGTGTGTATTTATGTTCTGTAATGACATTTATATTGGGAAGGAAGTGCTTCCCCCTCCATTGGCAGTAACCAGTAGGACAAATTTCATCAACTTAATTCCCACAAGCGGCATTTGCTCGTCTATAGTCCTGCTCAACTGAACCCTTCTGTGCCTTTGCTTCCTGTCTATCAATTGTACTTGTTGAATTCTCAAGCATGTTATTAAGACATTTATATGTTTTCAAAGTGCTTGGATATCTCATAAAAATGATTGCATAAAAGTGCATTTATATTAGTACAGAAATAATAAAGACAAATAATAAATAATTAAATACAACAGATCATGCCAGGCACAATTAAACTCTTTTTTCTGTCTCACTATGCAAATCTTCCTGTATAGCTTGAAGTTTAACTTTCAAAGCTCAGCTGAGTTTATTCAACTGATTACTATCTAATCCACCCACCCATCATCCCACACTCCCTCAAAAAAAAGTTAAAATCCTGCCCAGAGTGATATCTTTATTTTTAAACTTGAATGTCTAAGCATTCCTCACAGATGTGAGAAAACTTGAGCCTTAATCACTACAGTAAACCCATGCTATCATTAGACAGAACACAGTCTTTAGCAAAAATCTAGATTTTCATGAATAAATTGGCTGGTATCTACCAGTCAGTACTGTAGAAAGCCACATTTGAATACCTGGCAGTCTTACATCTGCAAATAGTGTACGTCACCGCCATGCGTTGCTTGCTTATTATGCTGGGAAGCAGGAGTCACCGTCCTCTCTTCCTGCTCCAGCTGTTGCGACATAGTGGATCATTTCCTAATTTTCCAAAATAAAAGCAAGTATTGCATCCAAATGAAAGCTCATTTGCACATATGCCTTTGCCTGGACAATTGTTTGTGGATTAAAATAATAGACACAATAGGTCTTTGTGATCTGGCCTGTGCTGAAGCACGGGGGCAGAGATGCACCAGAGACAGAGGAGCTGTGGGGGTACAAGATGTATGTGCCACTTCTTGTTGGTTCACTCTGGACGCCCAGGTGACCCTCCTGGCTCCTATTCTTCCCTTTACTGTCTTCGTCAGCTTCTTACTCTCAGGAT
>VYZW01032133.1:41701-80089 GCA_013401315.1 Balaeniceps rex
AATCTGTTGGAGGTTTTGCTGTACATGCTTTCTTGCTGGTTTCTGCTGTGCTGTACAGTACTCACATCGAGCTGTTTTGTAGGAAATATTTTATTACATTGAACTGTTTAATTCCCTGGGCTGGTTTAAACAAGTATAACTTGTTGGTACTCAGTGAAGCCATGAATATTTACGCCTGCAGAGTGTCTTCTCCATTATTCTTAATCTAACTACATTAATAATACTAATTAAATATTAATACTTGACACTATATACCAAGTCTGACCAATTCCTTTTGCAAAGATATAGACTCAGTATCTGTCCAAGTAAGGTGCTGTATTGATATAGAGACTACTACTGCCTGATGTGTGAGGTTTTAGTTATAATTGTACCATTCTGGGGTACAACTGGAACGATGTTTACTGTGCACAGCACAGACTTGCGTTATAGTGGCAAGACACGGTAGCTGATCAGGTCTGGCCATAAGGAAATAAGCAATTTGGTCTGCCTTGAAAATTTTAGCACCTTGCAAGGTGACCACGGAGGGCTTGGGCAGCAGCTCAGGGCTCCTGAGCACCCTTACGTCTCTTGAGTTGTGTGGTATGTGAGATCCAAAGACTCGTGTGGGTTTTAGTGTGAGGAAAGAATGATTCCCAAGAAGATCAACCCAGAAGGAATTCTTTAGGGCAGCGTTCAATGGAAAATCCTACTCACAAAGCCACAGCAAGTACTCCTTAGACAAAACACCTATTTTTATGCGTCAATGCAGCTGCTGGGCGAGACTATCCATCTTTGGGTCCATAAAAGTCTGATCTATTTCATATGAAAAAGGCTAATTTGCACAGGTTGGGGAGAAGGAAGCCTCTTCCATATCATCAATACTTTGTTATTTGTAATAACATTGACTAGGTTATCATTAGTCATCAGATACTGCACACATGGGTGTATCAAAAGAAGATTAATCACATCTGATTATATACAATTTTAGGATCAGTTCCAATAAACCCAATTACAGTGTTTCATAACTAATAAGACCTCTTTGAACTCAACGTACCCCTCTTAGGATGCAGACTTGCATGGTGCTGAGCACCTCTGGTGAGATAGGGAGCAGTCTGTGTTAAATCCTGAAGTCTGAGAAAATCAGGCCTCCCATGAGTTAATTATGGGGGATTAATGACCTATATGAAAAATAACAGATGTGGCTAAACAATAAGTTTGCAAGCAGCAATATGACCAATCAATATAAAGCTGTGTTTAGCAGGCGATTATGCACCAAACATGGCAGGAAGATTAAAAAAAGCAAAACTCTTTATACTTAAAAACATATTTGAAATTCTGGGAGTATGCAAAACATCCAATTATGAAAACAGCATGCTAAAACAGCTGAGAGAACTTCTCATTCTTGTTATTATACAAGGTGATTTTTAAAAGGCTTGCTTATTTTCATAGTTTCTTTTCACTCAAACTAGAACAAAATGGAGCACAGGTAATAGAACTGCCTTAAATAGTTACTTTGTTGGCAAAGGATAAATTAAAGTCCATTTTAAATCTATATACGAGAGTGATTAATCTAAGCTGGAGAGGATGGGAAAAAATAAACACTATGATAAGTAGATAGGATATCAGGAGCTGGCTGTGCTTGAAATTTCTCTTGATTATTGCTGCTAATGCTTGACACAGACAGGAACTGCAAATAAATAAACACGTTCTGTTAATATTTGCTGAATTTTTCGAACACATTCCCTTTGGCTCTACTTGTATCCCGTCTCCCTTTTGCTTTCTGAGAACATATGTGTGATTGAGTTAGGGAACAAATGTTTGGAGAAAAAGTTCAAAGTTTCTAAAACTGGCACACGTTAGTATTTGTGTCGGAGAGATTTGTGCACTTTAACCCCAACTCAGAAAAGCCATTCCTGTTCAGGATAGCACTAGCACATCAGGTAAAACCCTGTCTGCACCAAAGCCAAAGGGTGTTTGGATGGGAACAGGACTTCTCCCATGGTCCTGAAACTTTGGTGCCTATTTGCGGTTTTAATCCTCCCCCAAAGTCTAGAAAAGTCAACGAAATCAGTCCCTTTGGATTTTAATGGACTTTGGATGAGGATCCCAGACAGCAAACAGAACAGGTTTTACGTGACTTCGTTCCAGTACTGCAAACTCAAGGATTCAAAATTTATAAGTCAGACCCTGCAGAATTGTGGCAAAATTATATTTAAAATGATAAATTTGGGATCTTTTTATTGGCTTTTTGTATCTTGAACCTATGTGGTTCATATTTTCCAGCTGCCCTGCTAGGAGGGCTAGAGACTTGCTTTACGTTATACAGGGAAACTGAAAGTCTCAAGTGATCACATGGCTCCTGAAGCACGGGGGTTACCAAAGTCACCAAGTGCACATCATTTTTAATAAAATGTTGGTGATTTAGCAAAATAACTGTGAACTGTATTTCAAATATGAAATGCTGCAGATTATGATCATTTGGCAAAAATCTTATTTTTTTGATGTGAGTTTTCCAAAACACTTTAGTAAATCACGTTCAACTAGCAAATCAAAACATTGTAGGAAAACTTGACTCCAGATGGATATTTTGCCAAGAAACAAAGAGTTCAATATGAATTTATGTTTATACTTAAGGGTATTCTCTACCCTGCAGCTGGAAGGTGTGATGTGAAAGCTCCTAAATAAGTGTCCATACATGCAGACTGGTAAATGCTCTGAATTTTATGCCACCTTACCTTTGCTATTTACTTGGGCGAGCTAAAATATATAGCCACTACAGTCTCACTCTGAGCTCAGTTCTTACATGTGCCAGCCCATAACACACTCTCATTGTTGCAGGTTTGCTTTTCGAGCAGGACACTAGTAGTTATAATAAAGGGCAAAACTGGCTTTGTATGGATAGACCGTGTGGCCATCAGAGCAATATCACCTCTCTTTATGCAACTTTATCTGACACGCAGCCATGATTTGGGATTTTGTGTCTATTTTTACCCTCAGAACTCCTGATCTGAAGGATGTCACAGCTCTTTTTTAGAAGTCTGACCTAGAGATCAAGGAGGCACAGAGCACCCACTTCACCCACAGCCTGTATCGTTTCCTTTACGTGCCTTGAGCTTCAAGGATATCCACATCACCTACAGCCACCCAAGTTCAGGCTGCCTGTAGTTTTCATCTGCTTCTGTTTTAGGGAATGACCATGGAAAGGACAGATGGCCTGTGTGACAGAAACTGGATTAGGTGCAGCCCATCCACGTGAGAAACTGGAGCATCTTTGGGTCTGTGTTAAGTGCGTATCCAGTGGGGATAGCTGGAAACTTTCAATAGCCTTGAGCATATCCTTGCTGATTCAGGAGAACCAATTAAAAAATCTTTCCAGTCAAGTAGATGCATCTTACGTTGCATTCAGAAGGTCATAAAGTTACTGATTAAGCTATCTGCTTGTTATGAACTAGACTCAGGTTTTAGGTATGTTCCCAGAGGCCAAAACTGTAATTCTGGTTTGTGAAAATAAACTGCATTGCTACAAGTAGCGCCAATTCTGTGATTGAAAAACAACGTATCAGCCATTAAGTTATTCACCTATTTGTTAAAAACATTAATGAAATGTTTTCCTCAGGAGCAGGAAAAAAACCAACCAAACAAACAAAAACCATACCACAGTTTCAGTGAGTTTCAGAGCTATTATGGCCTTTAATTTATGAGTTTTAGCAGGTTCTGGAACAATGTCAGAAGAAAAACTGGGAGAAGCTTGCTGTTACAGCATAAGAATACTATAGTATTCTGAAGTTTTATTTCAGATGATTCAGTCTTCTATTTTGTGGCTTTATGACACCAATGGGTTGCATTACTTGCAATTTGCAGACTCACAAAACTGTAAAATATAGTGTGCTTACATTCTGGAATTAAAAAACATTCTCACAAATAAATCTAAGCAGATTGGAAATAATACAAAAATCTGTTCATTTTACTAGAAGAATTTGAGCAGAAACTGGGCACGATTTCAAAGCCAAAACACAATACAAAACTTATTTGGGCTTGCAGTGCTGCAAAGATGCAACCAGTTGTCATTTATTCACTGATCATTAAATCAGAGCAGATTGGTATTACTTAACTGGCAAGACGAAATCAGCATTCCTCTCCTGTGGTCCATTTTCTGTTTATTGTTCTTATCTTCTGTACAAGTGGATAAGGGAAAAAAATAGAGCTGGAACATAATTACAAGGTCCAAATGCTCTTGCTTGCCAGTGTTAAGCTAGATCTATTCTGCATGGAAAGAGACACTGAATGAGAGAAAACTACATTTTTCTTCATATGAATCATCCTGTCTAGTTCCAGTAAAATTCCCATGGAAACTTCAGGGCCATCCAGCAGATCCTGCACTATTTGATAAAGGAAAATGTTGTGGTTTCAGATTTGCCTTGGTTCCTGTTATGCCATCCATGCTCTTTAGCAGTACAACCCCAACAAATACAGTAAGTCCTGTGGTCCGCTCTCTCAGGCATGGAGGACAAACCAAAAGGTTGCATTCCTCGGTGTAATGGTTGCTGCTGGTTCCCTCCTGAAAGACTAGCAGGGACACTAGATGCAAAAACTAAAGAGCTGATGATAAAAGTATTGGCTGCATAAACCCTGCTAGGTTCAAACATTACTTCCCAGGTTCCCAGAATCTACCTATATCCTGAAGATCCTACTAAGTATTTTTTTAAATTAGCATATATATTGACTTTGATGGGATCGGGTCTGCCCCACAAGCAGCTTTCATAGCAGCACAAGCGGATCAGTTTATCAGTTAGATTTGCCTGTACTGCTACAAGCTCTAGTGGGGAACTGCACGGGGGTAAAGGTGCTCTGCGTCCGTCAGGTACTGGGATTCTCCTTCCTACTGAGCTATTCTAAGTTGAAGCAAGGCTGAGTTGTTACTATATAAGTTTTTGCTGCTACAACTGCTGACTGTTGCTAATATAGCTGCTATAGTTACTGACTCATCAGTGACGTAACCGTGCTGACACAGGACAGCAAGATGGATGCTGTTTCTTCCAGTCAACTAGGTCTTTGTCTGAATATGACTTGCATTTTTTTCCCAGTAAGTTTTAGCAAGAAAAACAGAACATTTCACTGGTAGCCCTTGCCCAGGCAGAGCCGGGTCTCCTGCCATAAAGTTTGTTGGCTGGGTCAAGCATTTTGATTAATTTTGATACAGTAGGAAAAAAAAAAAAACAACCCACAGGGTTCCCAGAGATTTTCTGACTAATTTTGTTTCTGTAATAGGGCGGTAGTAAAAATGCTATTGGACTCTGAGCTACATGGAGAGTAATACCAGTCACCAAGCAACTAACTTAGGAAAAAGGATGAATGTTAGTAGGAAAACAAGGATATCAGTAAAGCCAAACAAAGCAAAAGCATAAAAAAATCAGGACGCCAGCTAGTTCTGGTTGTTCCAAAAAAAAAAAATCACTTCAAATTCCAAAACAAACAATGCTTTTCACTTAAAAAATCAAAACAACACATCAGCATTCTAGTAATTCCTGCCATTGAATGTTTGACTCTTAAACAGCACATATTTTAGGAGGAAATATTTGAGCTAGATAAATAAAAGGCATCCAAGAATCTTTGTTTTCCTCTGAAATACAAGGCCAATAACTTATCTCTTATTAACAAGTTCATCTTTTGTTTCCCCAAGGTGCTTTTTTTGTGTGTGTGTGTGCTCTTGGCAAAATTGTTTGGAACTAAAAGAAAGCAGCTTCCCCTCCTGTTGTTTTGCTGCCTTTGCAAGCATTTATTTTCATGGAGACAAAGCTGGGTTTCCTCTGTGGCGGTGTTGTGTTGCGTGAAATGTCCCAACATTCCTATGAATGGAGGCTTCTAAAGACAGGCTGTTCTGTTTTGAACTTGTTATGACAAAAATAGCCAAAAAAAAAAAAAAAAGCCAGCTTGTCAAATTAGGAATTACATGAGGTCAGCAAATTTGGGAACAACCGCAACTGGAGGAGAGAGAAAGAGAGAGACCTAATTATGACTTGGGGGAAGGGAGAAAGGGTGGACCTTTCTGAAGCAAACCCAGAGCTGCTTTTGATCTCCGAGCGTGGTGGGGCACTCAGGACGAGTCTCCCACTAATTTTGGTGGCAAATGATTGGGCCTTAATATGCCTAAAAATAGCATTAATGCGGGCCAACATTCTGGCTTGCCCTCTGCACACCATACAATTATTTCTGCCAAATGCATAAACTATTTGAATTGTGAGGTTTAGCAGTGTCCTAAAATCCTGTGCTCTCTTCTGACTTTCTTGGGTTTTTATATAGTACCTGTCAGTATGACATCAAAAGCTAACTTCTGCAAAAGTCTGGCTCTGAGAAATCTTGGGAAAGTGAACTCAGCCCATTTTGGAGAAGTTTGGCATCACAGCACAATAATTTTACCACTTGGACCTTTGTCCGGCCCCAGTTGTCATCAGGCACAGGGGTTTCTTTCAACTTGGTACAGGAATAAGGATGAACTGTAAAATTCACATCCAGACCCAAGTAGCAAGTCCAGAAGTGGTTTTGATTTGTGCCAAAGTCTAATATTATTGTATATGTAATTATAGAAAGCAGTAGACAGTCTAGCGTAGTCTAGGAGACTGCAGATATAGCAGTAAGCCAAAACTCCTGTATTCTGATCTTAACGCAGTGACTCAGTTTGCTTATCTTGTACAACGCAGATAATAATCTGATCACAACGCTGACCGGCAGTGGCACAGGCGGGCATCAGCAGGCATCCAGCTCGGTCCTGGCAGAGGCTGGGGGAGGCTGCCAGGAGATAGTATCCCTCCACCTGTCAATTTTTCAATGCTTGATGAATTGCTGGATTTTTTTTTTTTTCAAGTTCCATCCATTAGTCGCGTGATTAAGTCTAAAATTTTACTTCCCTAATAAAAGAAGGTTATCTGCATTTGTTACTTCAGTGGCAAGTTAAAACTGAGATTTGTATGCAGCCAAACAGCTTAAAAACAAAGTCATAATTGTTGTATTTTCTAAGAACCTTATGATTCCTAAGCCAGCTGGGGGTGTGAGGGCAAAGGATGTCCTGACTTCTGAACACTTGGGAATGGCATTCCCAATTGTTTAGGCTAATACAGATAGAGCACATTAAAACATAAGGCAGGAGGTTGTTTAGTCCTCTGCCTGGGCTCCCAGAGGGTGTAGCACAGAGGAGTGCTGTTCTTGCTTCTTTCCTTTGGTCACATGCAGATGCAGAATCCAAATCACCATCTAGACATTAACCAACTATTTATTCAAACCAAATTCAACCAACTAATTGTTCCCAAGCTTTCCCCTTCACTATTCATTATTTGGTATGTACAATTGGTCCCCTAGGACCTAGCTCATATGACATACCTCTTTTTTTGGACCAGTTTGGATAATTAGAGTGTGAAAGTATGATAAATAGTAAATACCAAATTTACTTGGCAGCAGTCAGTTATAGACACAACCACCCTCTCTCCCCATCCCCTAATATCTCTGCTAATAAAAATTCATTCATGCCAGCGCTCACAAATAGCGAATGAAATGGGGCACAACACTGAACGTAAAAAGCAAATGTTCTTTGCAAATGCTTGCAAATCCTACCTTGTAGACAGCATTAGTTCTGTTAGCCATGTGCAACACCCGGGGATGTGAAGGTGACAGATATCTCACCGGTGTTTGCAGTAGGACATAAGTCAACTATAATAAATGTGGCATCTTTGAAGTATAACGTCTGGAAGTGGCTAGCGTATTTTCACACACATTTCCAATCTTGCAGTTAAAATATATTCCAACCTTACGTTGTCTCTGACCAGTGAGTTAAAAGTCCAACATTCTGATTTGTTAATTTTTAACCTGGGTATGTAAAAATGTTCTGATTTTTTTAAATGAAGATGTAAAATTAGCAAACCTTTCCCCCCCACACACGCTATTTCTACACTTGAATGTAAAACACACAGTTAAGCACCACTTGAACAATACAGTAATAACTAAACTAGATAACCTATCTGGATTTAATCCAGCCTGAACAAAGACAGCAGTTCAAGTTGAAACTGAAAGCCAGTATTTAATATATGAACTGGTGAAGACAGCGTTTGATGTAACTTTAACAGAATCACAAAAGTTTAACAATTCTGTGTGGTTTGTTTGTGAATGTTAACCTTCTGTTTATTGCAAACAGAAAAGAAACATTTTCAAATAGCAGCTGAAGAAGCTTACAAATTAAATTACATGAATGCGTCTAATCTGGGAAGAAGGAAGTTCTGCCTCAGATACATAGGTTTTATGCAACAGAGCTGTTTACTTTATTTGTAAACCCTTCAAAACACTGTCCAAAGTTCATTCTTTGTTCAAGGTAAGAAGGTAATTGCACTGCCTGAAATGCAATATAAGTAATAAAGTTAGGATTCACTAGAGAAAGACAATTTGGAATTAAGAAAAAGCAATTTAAACAATCTTACTGCTTCTCCTCCCTCCCCTCCTTCTTAATGACTCTCTCTCGTCCCCTTAAGAAATCTTTGAAGTAAGCCAAAAAGCACGAGCGAGTCTGTTTAAAGGTCATGTGTATCTCTGCTCCGTTTCCCCTTGGTGCAGTACTGCTCGGATAATCCCAGGAGTATACGCTGTTGTTTTACATTTTCATCCAAGTTTCATTTTTAGGGAAGACACAGCAACGTCCAAGCTTTATATACAACCTTTGATATGTGTTTAATATTGTTAATTATACTCTTGTTCAGACTTTCAAAAGCAAAGCCTATCAGTGGAAGTTCAATGGAGATTTATTTGCAAGCACAGAGCGTACTTATGGAGAAATAAAATCAGGGAAATAGCAAGGCATATTGAATATATGCACTCCTTCTGCAAAGATAAATGATTTAGTAATGAATAGATTCTGCAGGCCATAAAAAATCCATTTATTTTCTTTTGAATTTCAACTAGAGGTCTTGCACTTTCCCACTCAGTTATAATCAGTTAAAATTAGAATAGAGAATGAAACCAGTGTACAGGCAGACCAGACAACAACCACAACGTATAATAATAGAAATTAAATTAACAGACATTTTAAAAGAGGCAGCATTTCCACGGAAAGGTACACGTTTATTACCATTCAACGTGGAATGAAGATGTGATCTAAAACACACACTGCTTTTACAAATTATCTGCCTCATAACAACATGCTGCCAGATTTTAGTCAACTCATTAAAATGAAGGATCCACTTGACCTCTTCTGTAACTGTGGAAATGAACCAGAAATATGATTAGTCCAATAACTTCAAGGGTTGCTCCACATGAAGCTTGCCTTATCAAGGAATCTGCTCTTGCAGCAGAATGAACGCACCGAGTGCTGGCTTCTGCTCCACTCGCGTTTTCCTGTGTTTTATCTGCATGGGAAGAAGAAAGCTGACATGTACCTGGCCGTGGAGCACAACAGACTCTCCTTGCTTTGTGCCACGCTTCATCCCTCGTTTTCAGCAGGGATGGACCATCAGAGGTGTAGTCATGGGGACTTGTCCAGGTTGTAGCCACACAACAGGGATTTCTGGCCCCAGGACCAGTGACTTGCTGATGGCCGCGTGGCTGCTCGAAGGCAGAGTCCTCGGGGCAGGTCCGTTGGGACAGTTCTGTGGCCCAAAAGCTAAACTCAGCCTGGGCAAGCAAAATGGGCTTGTTAGGATTAAAACAGTGTTGACTCAGTGGCTGGACTGAAAATACACTAAGCAGTGATCAGCTGCTGTTGTAGCACCGTTTCCCCTTCCCCCTTTCATTTCTGTGGTTCCCAGGGCGTAGCTGAATGAGATATATATTTTTCTTCTTTTTAAATATGAACTGGAAGCCAGTCCAGTATTGCTACCTTTGGGCCCGCAGGGACCTTTACTATTGAAAAGGCCCCCCCAGGTCAATAGCCAGAGCTATTTGCATGATTAAGAGCTTACTGAAACAAAGGAGAGAGATTGGAGAAATGCAAGAACTGGCTGTTTAATTTTTGTGTTACCTGTAGCCTTCATATTTCGGCATTAATGTGGGTAAATGTGTCAGGAATTGGGTAAATGTGTTGAAATTAGCCGGATGATTGCAGAACGGTGAGATGGGAGCCAGTTCTGCAATAGCTCCATTCCCGACACTGCTGCTGTTTCTCCTCGATGTGAAGAGATAAAACACAGTTGCCTCCAGGTCCAGTCAGATCTTACCACCTCCTGTCGGCTCTAATTGCTGAATTTACCACACTGTTTTCATTAGAAAATAGGATTTTCCTTAAAACATCCTTCTGAACACCAGGGTGGCTCAGGAATTAACAGGCGCACGGATTTTCATGTGGCTGGTCAGGCACATGGCTAGAAGCCACAGCTAGATCTGCCAGTCCAGGCTTTGTCCTTCTTGCTCATCTTCAGGCTCGGAGTGTGCAGTAAGGTCAAGTGAAGGGATTCTCTGCTGTAAACACCAGATTGACAGTTCCAGTGTTTTTTAACAAACACAATTCAGGCAAAAAGAACTGATCTTCAAAGTATTTTCTAACTTAATGCCTATAAAAGTTATGAACAGTTGTATGATGCTTAGAAAACATGCAGGTTTTAGCATTTTTGTCTGTGCAGATAAGTAACTGGAAAAGTCTGTATCCCAATCAACTACCCTGAAACGCTGAAATATCTGGATCCCATTTCTCTAATGATAATCCATATAGTTCAGAAATTAGAATAGAAACAGAAATAGAAGGGAATAGAAATTAGCTTGAATAAAGGCTAAGTAAAAACTTTAGTCCTGGTTTTATCCCGTTACTGTTTTCTCTTTCCTCATGCTGCTCATCAGAGCTGCAAGCGAGCTCCGTCCCCAGGCAGATACCGCACTGGGCACACATCTGGAAGCCGAGTGCTGCAGCAGGCATCCTGCTTGTTTATTACAGCTGTGCTTGAAAAACACATTCAAACCAAAAGGATCTCAGGGTTTGATCCATACTTATTATCTATAATTTGACCCATGGAATTTCTGTATATCTTGAAGCCCAGGAATTTTAATCTAACAGTTTACATGTTTAAAGACAAGAGCTTCTGGTTACAAACTGTAGCTGCTCAGTAGATGACTATAAATCTAAGCAAATTGCTAAAGACTGAAACTCCAGAAGGCAGGAGGAATGATGCAAACAGAAGGTCCTGTTCTGACTCAGTCACTTACCAACTTGTGTTACATTTTTATTGCAGGTCAAAAGTCGACAGAGTATGCAAATTAAAAAAAAAAAAAGGTTCTTGTTTTGGAAAAATACACCATTTTAGTATTTATAATTACACACTAAGGGGCTTTTATGCTCAGCCTCATTTATCTTGGATTTTTGCATAATTTGAACTAAAAGTGGCAATATATGTAGAGCTCATTTATTCAAATTATACAGGGTTAGTGTTTTCCCTCTCTTGAACACGGTGTGCGTTTTGGGATAAGTGCCAGCTTCAAGGGGGGAGGAGGAGTATAAAAAGAAGAGACTGGAAAAAGACTACAGAGATACTTGTTCCACTTTTAAAATGGCTTCCAATCCCTCATGAAAAATTAGATGTGTAAGTTAAATCCTCTTCCCTTTGTAAGACAAATATATTCTCTGCATATCTCAATAAATCCAACTGACATTTGCAGTATTACTCATGCCATCTAAGGTGTACAGAAAATTGCTGTTCTCACCCGTGTAATTTAATAGAAGGCGGCTTTTCTGCATCCTCAGACACCAAGTCGTCCCTTTTCACTTGCCGTTCTTTAAAATGACATACGTCAAATATATTAGCTTAAGAAGTGACTTACCTTGGCCGTGTACACGATGTTACAGATTTTACTGTGAGGATTACTCACTGGGCATCCTGTTGTAAATAATGTTGTGAACAGATCTTATCATCCGTCACAATCCAGACAAAACATAGTGTGGTTATCCAGTACATGAAGTGTTTTGTATTCAGTTTTGCACTATGCTAATGAACACTTAACATGGTTCAAATTAAAGGTATGAAATTCCTGCTGAACTAAAATCTCTAACGCAGCAGAACTGCTGTGCCGGGCAGGACGGTGTCAGTCCTTAAAGGCAGGTGGTATAGGGCAGTCTTTAACAGACTTAATTATTCCCCAGCGTAACGACTGTAGCTTGTATTGAAGTTGCTCTGTCCCCTCATGTTCAAAATGTGATCTTCCCTACCTTCCCGCAGGTTACCTGGGGGGGCTTTTGCACAAATATGTCTATTGAGCAAACTGAAATGAAAATGCGTGTTTGCCATGAGCGCCCTGGCAGCTCTCAGCTAAGCGGGAAGCAGCTTCTTCACTCCCAGATGCAAACTGGGTGCAGAACGTTTTAGAATATTTGGAGACTTTAATGATCTATACTTAAAAAGTGAATTTGCCATATTCTCCACTGGTGTAAATCAACATTCACCCATTAAGTGCAGCACAATTTTAGGCCAACATGACGATCTATTTTGAAACCCGAAAAAAAGCACATCCCATCAGCACATAAAAAGAGGACTTGTGCTTCTGTGGGCACAACACAGGTTGCATAAATGGAGTCATTTTTGTGAGCCTGAATTTCCAAAATGTCCTTCTGTAAGCAGGGACAGATGCAGCCCAGATGTGAGCTGGACATTTGAACATCGTTCCTGCCTTCCTTGTCCCCAGTCGCCACGGCTCACGTGGCCAGGAGACACGTCCTCCTCACCACCCTGACCTGGGCCAGCAGTGGCTGTGGCTCCCAAAGGGGCTGCTCCAGCCAGGGTGCACCAGACCCTGACCCAGCTGTGGCTCAGCCCGCAGAGAGCCCTGTCCCACCACCACCACAGAATGGGCCTCCAGGCTTCCCTGGTAGCTCCCATGTCCTGCTCTGTTCTCAGAGACCTGGCCCTATTCACAGTCTTGCTCCCATTCCCAGGTCTGTGCTGGTCACTGAATTCTCCTTGAAATACAAAGTGTAATTGTCACTAGTGTTTTTTTTATGCAAAACGGTAGTTTCCAAGCTTTCAGCTTGTGACTCCTGTCCCAGGCTTGTGTGCCCATTTCCTTCTGCACTTCCAGGTCGTGAACCCAGCTGAGTCACAAGCTCATCTTTGGGAACTGCTGATTTAATGTATCATCGTAACTCCATTGCCAAGCTCCGGTGAAGTGCCGTGATTAGCAGGATTTATTTTTCTTTTCTAATAATACATTTGTTATGGAAAGAACCGAAGTTGATCTTCCATTCCTTAGGAAACAAAGATGCAGTGTTCCTTTTGTAATGAGATGGCCTCAAGGAACAAGTAATAGGGAAAAAAATAATTAAAAAAAGCAGACATCCACCTTTTAAGATATCAAACATTAAATTGTGCTGTACAGAAAATCTTTTAACAGCCCCTGCTATGCTTGTTCCATCTCCGTGATGGGCCATAGCGTTGCCCCAAGGAAATCTGTAGAAAACTACCATTAGAAAGTTGCTTTAGTGCTGCTGAAGGGCAAGTGCTGTATCTATACGTGTAATGTTTTGAACCATTCTTTCTCCGTGACTTGAAAAAGAGCGTCACTGCTTCCACATGTAAAATATGAACTCCCAGTGATACTCTTCCCAAATGCTAATGCACAGCTGTGGAGTTTGGATATTCCAGAGCTGACTCATTCTGCAACACAGCAGATTCACAGAGATGAAGTGGAGGAGGGGCAGTGCAAAATAGCTCTTTCAGGAATTAAAAGAACTCCTAAACCCCAAAGTATTACTATTCCATTACAGTATTTCTTTCATTGAAAAGTTTGGGTTTTAATGACCCCTAATTGATTTTTTTTTCGGGCTTTGCTTTGTTTCAACATAAAATCTATGTCACTCCGGCGCAGCCTGCCAGTCTTTTGTCTGATGTTACAAACAAATCCAGCCAAACATTAAGATTCATAAGGGGGATGGGGGGGGAAGCACAGCTTCTTAAAGCCACATCAAGTATGTTAGAGACAAAACATTTAATTTAAATGGTAGAAACTAACACAAAACAGCTTCAAACCTAGTAAGCAGAGTTAGCTAAGTAAAAACACATGTTCTTCTGACATTTGTTTTCATGACAATTAGAAGGAACTAGTTTTCAGCTAACATTCTTGTTCATCCTTTTGAGGTTTTGGCTAATACATTAATTCAGAATTACTGCAGAACAGGTGCCGATTGGAACACTATAGGTAATTACATGCAACTTCGTAGTATGTAAGGCAAATAAGCCTAGTTTGGTTCAGGCACGTACTTAACCATATATTCAATGAGTCAAGCAAATGAGGAACACAAAACGCTTTCATTTTTACGTTGCTTTGACCTCAGTGTATGTTTTGTTCTAACGCGTTTTGCATGCTCTGATCATCCTGATCACATGCATGTGTCTTATTCACTTGCGGAGCGTATAGCTTCTTCCCCCCATTTGAAGACAAAGCCCTGTGACAGCCTGCAAAGACAAGAACAGGTTTTTGACTTGGTGTCATTAGCTGGTTGGGTTTGGTTGCAACAGTTTTAATGTCAGCCCAGAGCCACCGAGAGGATTAACTTGTCAAAAGGCTCTTCCTACCTTTTTTTTATTTTCTCTTAGCCAAGAAGCAAATCCTCGCTTCATTGAAGTCAGTGGAAGGTTCAAGACTGATTTCAACAGGGACAAGACTTCACATGCAGTTAGAGACACAGCTGAGGCTTTAAAAGGGCAGAGGCGTCTGACATACCCTGCTGACTGCCGGGACGTGATGGGGGGAACGGGGACCGTGCCCCCTCAGGTAAGTAGGTAGGTAACTCTCAGGCTTGTGTTCTGGGATAACTGTGAAAGTCCAAAAGAACCAAAATTGCCTCAAAGCTGGCCAGCAGTGTGCACTACCCTGAAATTTGTTGCTCCAGGAATAAAGGACCACAGTTTGGCTAAGGCCAGGCTACTTTTGTTGCAAATAAGGGTGGAACTGGATTGAGGAGACAAGGGGAGAGCCGTGAATGATTTGGCTTGCTATTCCTGTGTGCCTGAAAAGGGTAGGAACCACACTGCCAGCAGAAATGTCAACACATTCACATCCCAGTCCCTCCTGGGGTGGAGCGACGCCAACGTGCCTTCCCTTTGGTCTGACACAGGTGCAATCCTACAGACTGTCTTCCCTGGTTTGCATCCCATTCCTTCCTATCACCTTTGGCAACTGTGTGCCTTATCGATGCTGGTATCGGTCCTAAGCGGAGTGACTTGGCAAGGGTCTAACAGACAGAGAAGAATTAGCAGGTTGTGTCCCAGAGCATATGGAACAGGGAGACATCACTGGGAACATTAATAGAAATTGTATTAGCACCTCTGAATCCAATTTTCAGAAGAGCTACGAGAACTAGAAGCACACACTGCTGTTGCTATCAAGGGATTTGTGCTAGTAAGTGAGATTTTCAAGAAATCCAAGTGACCTGTTACTGTTAGCCAATTAATAATTATTTTCTTTTTGTTTGTTTAAACAGGTTTACCGTGCTACTGAAAGACAGGAGTAATCTTAAAACTCCTGCTAATGAGTTAGGAAATGCAGAAACACCACACCCTGCACTTGATTTATTTCAGTCAAACAACGGATTTGTATGTGATGAAGAACGCAGATGGTGTCATATGACAAACCCTGTATGGATCTAGCCTGCATTAAATGGATATATATGTGACCTTGGCCTTCATGAAAGACCAAGAAAAAGCTTGTTGTCTTATCCTGAAATCTTCAAAATACCATTGCAGCATCCACGTATGCTCTTGGCATACATACATCTGTATATGCAGAGCTGGGTTTTCTCCCATATAGCATAAAAACATTATAGCAGGATGTCACAGTCTTCCCAACACTGCTGTCTATACAGCAAGGCTCCTGCTAGCACAGCAGATGGGTGAGGACCGCGTCCCTCCTCAATTCTCACTGGTGCCATTGCAAACCCAGGCAAACCAGGTTGGTTGTGCTGGTGTCAGCCACTGCTGCGCCTCCGCGTTAGAGGTGTGCATTTGCAGGGGTGTGCATAAATTTTAATACTAGTACCGATTTAATACAACTAGGTTAATGAATTTCACTTCATGTAATAAAATAGGTAAAACCTTACTAGAAATATAGGGCTGAACTACCATGTCATAAATTGATTTAGTGCAAGTATGGTTTCACAGGCAGTGAAGGTTCTCCTGTTCAGCCCGTATCAGGACTCCAGCAATTGCTCTCCTTCTGACCTGATCGACTCTCACCCATTGTTAAAATGGTTTTGGTTTTATTTTTCTTTCTTTGTTCTTGCTTCTCCACAATAGTCTATATGCTTATACACTTATTTAAATACAGCAGTACTTTTTCACTTCTAGGAGAAGACAGTCTGGTACTGCCCAGGCAAGCTATATCTACCTCGGAGGGGTCTGCTGCTATAACCGGTGCAGTGTGGCGACATGGCAGACTATTTCTCCGTAAGACAGACTCAGTCTGAGGTGTGGCAGGAAGCGTAAGTAGTTCAGCGGATGGCTCCCTCCCCAGCTGCAGTGAGCCAGCGTACAGCACTGGGGACAAAATGTTGTCATTGCCATGAACCATAAAGCCGATCCTACCCCACTCTGCTCATCAGAGTCCCAGCATCAGTTTTTGCAACAGCAGAGTGTTCACTTCATAACAAAATCAAATTATTTTACTTTGACAACCTTTACCTCCAGTTGGATCTGGTCTGGTATAATCTCAGTAGGAGGAGCATTGGTTAGACCAGCAGAGAAGCTGTCCCTTAATTCCAGATTGCTAAACCTGCAAAACACTTCAGAATCAGCCAGAGTGAATGTTGGTATATATAAATGCTGCTATTATCACGCTGTTAAATTATGCCTTTTATCTGATGATCCCAAGCAGTTTATCAACAATGAATGATGCCCTCACAACATCACTGTAGATCTTGTAAATAAGATAACGCAAAAGAATAGAAGGAGCTTTATACCAGCTCTGTGCTTTTTAACAAGCTCTATTAAATTGTGCATCACAGGGTGCAAAAACACTACATAAATGCCTCTTCTTTGCTAATGCTGTATTTTGTGCATATGATTTTGATTTAATCTCATTTATTTCTGAAGTCTATTAAACCAATTGTCTTAATCTCACTTATTCTGCAGTGTATTTGCTCTGTGTAGCAACAGTATTAATAAAAATCCCTCTATAAACACACACCAGCTGGAGCAAGCACCACAAGAACTGAGAAGGGTCACCCACACGTGCAGCATTATCCATATTCTTTTTATTATAGATAAACATTTTGCCTGGTCCTTCTCAGGAATGCCTTCTCCTGGATGCCCTGCTCTCTCCTCCAGTCCTACAGAGAGCCAGCAGCTGGAGCAAATCAGGCAGTTTTCATCGTACTCCCCACCCCATGGGGAAGTCGAAATTTCTCTTCCCCTCCCCTTTTCTCTCTGTTCAGCCAGAGGTGATAATCCCCTCGGAATGCAGCATTTAGCACTTGTCAGGTATATGGTAATTGCTACATTCCCAAGGGATTAAATCCGTGGAATCTAATTACAGTGGACTGAAACCTCCCTATAAGAGAGGAGCTCTGCTGTATAAGAGGAGTGAAAGTCTATGCCAGAGTAACAGGGACCTGAGGGAAGGTGAGGCCTTTGCCTCTTTCCTACCCAACAAAAGCAATATGGCAGTCCTTCTGTCTGTCCTCTTTGGGGTGAGTATGGGCACCGCCAGCTGCGTGGGCAGGCCGGGCTATGGGTAGTGCTAAGCTCTGGCTGCAATTCCTGCAAAGGTCTGTGAGTCCCTGGACAGGGTAGACTTGTGTCAGAGTCTGAAAGACCCTGTAAATCAGGGCTTCATCTTACGGCTATAGAAATGCATGCAATATGAAGGAAAAGGATCTTTTTGCCCTAGACAGGAATAACAGGGCCAGGCTGGTTCCAGGCAGCCAGAGTGTGGATGGAGTGGGATGAGGTGGAGAGGCAGAAGCAGCCCTTCAGCAGCAGAACAGGCTTCGGGCAACTTAAACAGCGGCAGAGCCTCACCCCGAGAGCAGCGTGTGCACGTCCTGCATCCACAGGCACCAGGTCATATGAAGTCACCTCACAGCTTCTCTTGGAAGGGTGTTCCAGGTGGCCCTAATGGCTATAAACTTCTTTATTTCTCCTTAAGTATACCTATTGTCATCGTTTTTATCTCCACTTGTTCTCATAACAACTCTGGATTGCGCTTAACTAAGCTCATGCTTAATGTATGCCCTCTTGGATGTGTTCACCTTTGCATTTAAGGTGGGCAATAGCTCTTAGGTTTGGCCTCGCTAATGAGGTTTTTCGCTCCTTAATAACACAGATGCAATCCAAACCCCACTGAAGTCAACCGGAATTTTACAATTGACTCGTAGGCCTTGATCAAACATGATTTTACTAAATCAGATTGCAGTATACATCCACAAACATACCCATATGCACTCATCTACATATGTCCATAAAAATTGTTATTATGGATAATCTAAAACAGCTTCAGTTGCTACTAATGCGTCACCTAGAAGCATTTTAGTTCATTTCAATTTGAAGTCAGCAGAGCATATTGCAGAGGAGGAAAAGAAATTTCAAAAGCATGTGATACAAATATGCTGAACTATAGATGATACCAGTAGAAAATGAAGGAGACAGGAAGAGGTTTGTTTATAAGAGAAAAGATCTCACTACATATATGAAGATGAAGTGCGTTATGTCAAGATACCAAGCGAGATTCTTGCTCTGTTTTACTTAGATCAAAAAAGAACAGATGCGCTGCAAACTCGTCTATATAAGCTATTTTGCTGCATTCAGTTTTCCAGTGGATAGTTATATTTGGGGAGGGAAAATATATGTATACAACACCTTGATACCGCAAATCAAAGTCCTTTCCAATTTATGTCTGCCTGTTCTAAGGAAAGAGCTCTGTCTTTGATTACCCAATCTAATCTTCTGAAAACATCAGTTTCAAGGAGATGAGTTTCTCCTCTGTTAAAATCTACACCTGCCGACTCTGTAACTGACAAAACACAAGTGGGAAGATTTTAAAATGTTACTGCCTATCTGCATTATTTGTATACTACTACCAAGACTGTGATGCCAAACAACAGTATTAAAGTAGTAGAACTGACTTTCCAAAGCCTTAGGTTTTAAAAATATTGGATCCATTTTATTTGTTTGTGATTTTTGAGACTTTATGTATTCTCGGTTCATATTTTCAAGCTTTTGTTTTCATTCAGAAAGACTGAAAGAAATAAAGAAATAACTTCGAGAAAGTACTTACAGTTCTCATGGAAACACATGAGAACATTTCTGCCTTTCAGAACTGAATCTTAAAAAAACCCCAATATTGTAAGGTTGAGTGACATTGCTAGAGTTGATACACTACGCAAAACATCGCTTCTGTTGTCTTTGAATTATTATTTATAAAATAAAGAGGTGTGCAAACAGTTCTGCAATGAGAATATAAAAAAATTTCTGTACAAAATATTTGAGATTTTATACAGGAAAACCTGTACTGAGAATTAAGAGACCTGGCTCCTTTACTAGCTCAGCCACTGAATTTCCATATGACTCAATTTCATCAGTTCTCTGCATCTTCACTTTCTGCATATATGAAGTTGACTTGTAATCCTTAATAAATGAATCCTTAAAAGTGTGCTCTGAAATTCTTGGGTGGAGGTCATATACATGTGCAGAGTATTAATCTGTATTATTAATGCTATGACTAAGAAGCATACATAATTAGAATTTGGAAACATAACTGGACAGTATGTATATAGCCTATTATAGTCATCTCACCAGCAGGAAAATTATTTCTAACTAGGCCATTGATTTATTTTCTCATTTGGGATAAATTATTTCTGATGCTTGATAGTTTGCTCAAAAATAAATAGGGAATACTAATTCCTCCTGTTCTTTCTGGAAATGCTTTTCTTCTTACCTGAGAAATGTTGAGTGGTTTAAGTCCCAGTAATCATAGTTAAATATAGTATCAATAAAATAGTCATATGAGAAATGGACTGATAAAATAATTCTTTATTCACTTATTCATAAATCACAAAAAACATGATTGACCCTGGCATACCTGTCAGCTGAGCAGCACAAATAATTTTATATCTATTTGTTCCATCTTCTTTTTGCAATTTTGTTCCCTTTCTTCATTTTGCCTGTGTATATTTGGAACATTTTGATATGCAGTAGTGGCCTTTTATGGTTTCTTTTTTCATATTTTTCTCTTCTGTATTTTCCTGTGGTCACCCTCTGTTACAGCATACAATAATTTTAGACAAGAGGATGCACGCAAAACAAAGATGCTCATTCAAACACAGGCAGAAAAGCAAGAGCATGTTACAACCCAATCTCCATTAGTCCACAACTGACAAATTACGTTACAGTCACCTCAAATTTCCTCTGCTGCTGCACTGAATTTTTGTGTGTTACTTACAAGCTGTTGCATTCGACTCCAGAAGTGGCTGCATTCACCTCAATGAAAAATTCACTGTACAGTTTTGAAAAACTCATTAGGTCAGCTCACGTTTAATTTAATCTTTGCTCAGAGTTTGACCGGGTGTAAAAAACAAGCAAGGAGTTGAAGAGCTAGCCCAATATCTGCAAAGTGTCAAGTGTTGCCTTGTCAAGAAAAATGCTTGTGTAAACAGAGGAAAGGCTCTTTGTGATGATGGTGCCAGTTAATATAAAATCATGTGTTCTAGAGAGCTGGCTGGGGAGGGTGGGGGAACATACCGTAGGTGAGAAGAATGATCTGATGGGCTAAACAGTCTAGAGGTGTTTTTGTTTGGTGATGGAGCATTGTACTCGTGGGAGGCCTGCCAGCTGCTGCTGTAAACCTGCAGAAGGAGCGGGGCGGTGGCTGGTGGCATCACGGGAGGTTTCTGAGGAAGGCGGTGATATGAAAAGCCATGTACCACTTTCTCTCCATCAGCCTGCTTCTGTTCTGCAGGCCAAATCTTCCCCCCTCACCTGGCTATAAAGCTCTAGTGCATTATCAAAATTCCCCTTGCTTGCTTGTAGGCCAAGCGCAGCTCCGGCCTGGTCCTCTCCGTGTTGCCCAGGTTCACGCTGGGCATGCTGGTCTCTGCCTTGCCGGTCACCCGTCCCTTTCCCGGGAGGGTCACGGTGCTTATTGCAGTTGTTCTGTTTTATGGACCTGTTCCTCCGATAGTTATTGACACGGCTCGCTCTGCTTCCCAGGTACGAGAGTCAGTGTTCTCAGCTCCACACACAAAAAAACCTTTTTCCTATTGCTCTTCTGTCAGAAGCCATAGATTTTATATACTGATTTTGGGACCTTCAAAATATAGTAAGTCCATTAAAAACTCCAAGTGAAACAGGCACTGAAACTCACTCTTCATATTGACACCATGTTTAACCTCTGTCCTTACCCCTGTAATCTCTGTAGGGGCCAAATCAGAGCAGGGAGCAGTTTTTTGTATGTTTCTTTGAACCTGCACATTTTTTTTCATTACTTGGAACTTATTGTAAGGAAGACTAATACTTAGTAACTTCATGAATAACTTCACTCATTTTTTTCAGTAGCTGCACAGGCTATTAAAAATGGGGGGGGGTGTCAGCCAAATAGTAAGGGAAAATAACATTCTGAGAAAAGATCATGTGACCTCTTCATAAAACTTTTTTACAAGTATCCTATCTTCTTAGTTTTATTAACTACTAAGCTATTGGATTTCATGTTTGTTTATTTTTTCTTTAAATCTGAATCATAACATTTAGGCAATAACAGCAGCAGAGCCTACTAGTGAAAAACAACTGCATGTGAATCCAACCCAGATTAATTTTGATTGAAAATTGTCACCTATTGGTGAAATTGGCCTCTTAATTTAGTGGCTCCAGCTGCATGAGTCTCTACCCCTGAAAGCCACCAGTGTGGCTGGCAGCGTAGTGCCTGGTGAGTGGATCTCCGTGAGGTGACCCAGGAGGGTACGGTGATTCAACCCCTACCTCCCGCACTGGCGTTTTCAGGTCGAAGCTGAGCTTCTGGCTGTGTTTGAGTGGTCAGGGCATCTCAGGAGACGTTTCCTCCTTGCTCTATTTTTAGAGGAAGAAGAACTTTATTTCTTAGGGTTGTGATGTTTTAATAAGTACTAGATTTTCTTTTTTTTTTTCTTCTTCCCAGAGGATTAGCATTAACTCAAGCAGTAATTTAATATCTGATTACAGACAACTGGAAAGCGTGACCCAAAATCATAGAATCATAGAACGGTTTGGGTTGGAAGGGACCTTTAGAGGTCATCTAGTCCAACCCCCCTGCAGTGAGCAGGGACATCTTTAACCAGATCAGGTTGCTCACAGCCCCGTCCAACCTGACCTGGAATGTTTCCAGGGATGGGGCCTCCACTACCTCTCTGGGCAACCCCTTCCAGTGTTTCACCACCCTCATTGTAAAAAATTTCTTCCTTACATCTAGCCTAAATCTCCCCTCCTTTAGTTTAAAACCATTACTCCTTGTCCTGTCACAACAGGCCTCGCTAAAAAGATTGTCCCCGTCTTTCCTATATTGAGCTTGATTGCCAGAGAAATTTGGGGAAGTCCTGCCTCAGATGTACACTTTGTCTTTCTTGATGGAACCCCGTGAACAGGAAGTGTATTTCTGATTAATACTGGGGACACGTATAGATGAAATTACCAACTGTCTACACACATAAAATGAATTCGCTAAGTATGAAATTAGCAGTTTGCTACTGAGCTCAGGGTTGCTGCAAATTTAGAAGGCAAAATACACAGCAAACCTTGGGTTAGTCCTCAAACTCTCATTTACATTGAAAATACGCATGTGCCTGCCTATCGGGAAACATCCTCAGAAGTCGGCAGTTTAGGGCAAATTTGCAATGCAATATGTAATTTATCTCAGCGAGGCTGCGAGATGCCTGGTCATCATATGTTTAATCTCGCAGCTGTGTATTGACTCATTCCTGCACTCTTTCTGCCAGCCATTCTTCCTCACTTTTTCATGCGGAGACAAGAAAGGCGAGTGGAAAAACTGAAGGGAAGGCCTCGCAGTTCTGCCTGTCACAGCTGCACGTGGGCAAGCCAGTGGGTTTTTTTTGCAAATACCGCACAGACATCAGGACCATGGGGTTTATAGACACGATCGCTTTATAGGGCAGGTTAAAAAAATATTTTACCTAAATCTTCCCTCAGAGACCTACTAATGCAAGGGATTGGAGCTCTCTGTATACACAGAATTAGCAGGCTGTTAAAGGGAAAATAACACTTGATAAGCAAGAAATGTACTTGTTATTATAGGTGCTTAATGAACTTTGCTCTCGGTGAGACCTGTGAACGTGCGGGAGATTTGTGCATAGTTATTTTTAGGAGCATCAAATTGATGTCACTGTGACACTGCATTTATGGCTCTTCATGTTGCTTTCCTGAAGACCTCACCAATTTTTTCATCGCATCAAGACAAAATATCAGAATCATTTACAAAACGAGAACAAAGGATAAATCATTCTCTGCTATTGCCAAATCATTCTACACTCTTGCCAAATTGTAGGACTTCTTTTTTTTTTTTCAATTGCTTGAAACAGTATTCAAAAATATTTTTTAATTTAAATTGAGTGGGGGAGACAAGAGAAGAGGGAAAGGGAAGAAATATTTTATTTGTCAAAACAACTGATATTGTCCATGTAGTGAAAAAGAACAACACATTTCTGGACACTGGTTATAAAACCTATATTCTAGTAGATTAATTTGCAGCCATATAACTATTGTCAGGCTAAAAAAATATTTAATAGAATTTGTCTTTTTTTTTTCCCCTTAAAAAAACCCCACAGCCAGCTATTCTTCCATTATTTCTAATCACTATGTACAAGTGCTTTGCTAGGAATACATTATCTCCGTTTGCAGGCAGCAAACTTGTATTTCTGATTATAAATCTGCTGAGACATTGGCTTAGTTATGAGCACAATGCATGGGTAGCTGGATGATATTTCATGTACTGTTTTATATCTAAATTCAGACAATATGAACCTTATGTTCCTAATACTGCCAATTCTGAAAATGTTTCACAAATGTTAATATTATGCCTGAAATGAAGTTTGTGGAAAAAGTAGGAAAACCCTTAAGCTGAAAGCAGTCCTATCGTGAGACAAAAAAAATGCGTATACTTCACTTTAGGTATATATTGAGGTCCTGTTACACTATTTTTTTGAAACAATGTCTTAATGGAATTATGATTTAATGTCTCCTTATCATTAAAACCCTTATATTTTTAACTTCTCCATGCACTTCTGAATGCAATGTGCCTTTCCACCGATAATAATCAGTCAGAGCAGTGGGTATTCACAGCTGAAATTATACTAGATGAGGTGTCCTGTGCATTACAGCAATCTCTGAGCAGGTACAGCAGTTAATTAGTCCCCCAGTGTGAAGTTTGCAATCAGGTGTTGAAGCAGTTTCAGTTACAGTGTTGTGGTGAATCATTTCCTTCTGATGCTTGTGGTGATCAATCATGTGGGGCCCTCTTCTAGATTTTCACACCAGGTTTAAGACAAAAGATGTTCACAAAGAAAAAACAAAATATTATCCATCTGGGTACCCAGCATGTATCTTGCATCACTTTGATTATTTTCAAACTACAAGGTTATACAAACATTTTACTTTTTAAAATTTACATATTAGTCTGAAACAGGCTTCGTAAGGAAATGTTCTAGAAAAAATACCAGAGTCTAAAATACAAAAACTATACATATTTTTGAAATGCTGGTGGTTTTTTTCTAATTGCTGGCCTTCTTTCTGAGCATTAAATATCTAACCAACATAACACTCAGGAAAATATCCTGCTTTTCCAGAGGCAGCTTTTAAACTGCATAGCACATAAAACTAAATACTTTCTTTTTTTCTGAAATAAATGGCAATACAGGCCTGTACTTGTATGACCATGCATACTTCATTATGTACACAGAAAGCACGTATGAAGAATTTTCACCTGCAGCTATTTTGATAGATTGATTTGGATTCGGGGAATGCATCCCTATTTGAGACTACACTTAAGCGTGTGGTTAACAACGCGCACAAGGTAATACTTAAAGTTGGTCACGCACTTAAATGTGGACTCGAGGAGGACAGGATTTGAGCATGTGCGAAAGTGATTTCTGGACTTGTGGCCTTTGTCATTGCAACACAAAAATATGCACGGGGAACGCCAGCCAGCCGCACACGGCAATTACGACAGCCTAACCTCCTGTCCTCAGTCATGTTTTAATATATAAAATAATTGTGTGATGATGAAGACCTTCGGCTCTCAGAGGTTTCAGTGGGAATTAAGGATCATTGGAGGTGGCGAAACTAACAATATTTGCATAAAAATGCACATGGGAAAAAGAGAACATCAACGGGATAATAATATTCCAGGCCCTATTTTCAGTGTCTTCTCTATCTTTTTAGCTGACTGCTAAGTTCAGGACGGATTTTGCTAGAAATGTAAATGAACATGCATTTCCAAAGATACACTTTTTTTTCTTTGCTTGATGGTAATAAATTATGGAAAACATTTTTTAACTTTTCCCCATTGTTTCCTCCATTTTCCAGATCCGTACCCCGGGGTCTGGGAAGATTATTAACTGTGAAGATTGCTTGCTTTCCATTGCTACTTATAATTATAAAACGGTTAAATGAATAAAGAATAAGGAACGTGACCTTGTCACCCTAACTCATGAGTGATTGTCAAGTGAGGTATCCCAATAGGTCAAACACTGAAGTCTTCATTTATTTTTTCATTTTATCATGAACTAAAAATGGAAATCCTGATCTCCCAAAGACTTCTGCGCATTCATACTTGAAAGCATCAGAAAGAAAAGCCTGCGCCTTAAATATATATGTTACAGAAGTGAGACCTAAGGAAATCAGAAGTCAACCCCATTGACTTCAATAGAGGTTTTCCCATGAAGGATTGCAGGATCGGATTCCTGGGTGATACAAAGGGAGGTTTACAGAAAGTGCTGGGGGTGGGGGAGCCGTTACTGAAGATATAATTAAAGTTGCAACAGTAGTTACTAAGGATCACTTCTGACGAAAGAAGCAAACTATATGCCAAGTAAATTTGAAGGTCTCTGCTCTCTTCTCAGTTTAATCTCTAACAATAAGGATCCTTCCGGAAAGCAAGAGGGGGGTAGGTCTGGGGGATGGGTACATTTGCATTTTCGTAAGAGATGGGGGATATCACTCGGGTAGGGAGAGTACAGAATAGCGATTATGTGGAGACACTAGCACTTGAATGTTATTGCCCCTGCTACAGTATTTTCGATAGCTGGATCAATATAACATTGGCTGTCCTTGCAAAACACAACAGGTCAATAAATAAATTTGTCGGCATTTTTCTAGCTTGCCATGCTGAGAAATAATACAGGTTACTAAAGAATTGTCACCTTTGATTTATAAAGCTAATTAAATGTAGGTGGTTTGGTTTCTCTCAAATCATTTAGCAAATTAAAAGATACAGGGGAAGAAAATTCTACAAGTGAACCAGAGAAATACAGCACACCTGAATACTTCCCAGCTTATGGAGACATCTGCCCTTGATTACTACAATTGCTTTTAACACAGCACTTTAGTGTTGCTTATCCTTTGTCTATTGACAAGATACGATATTCAAAATAAATCTGCAATGAAGCAGTTTTAAATCAGCATTTAAGATTCTAGGAATTCGCTCCAACTTAAGTCTTGGGGCAACAGATATTTTCCCTAGTGATTTCCTGCTTTTGCAGCACTTACTATTTTTTATTGCTTTGCATGATATTATATTAATAACACTTGAGTTTATTCATTTCATTGGGATTCATTTCATGTGCTGACTGGCTTTACTCTTGTATTAACAAATATTTCAGTTCAAGACACCACCCTTCTAGTAGACTTTGGAAATATTACAGACTATTTTGTCCTGTTGTGTTATAAGTGAGTGGCTCCTACAAACTAAAGGAGCAGTTTCAGGGATTTTTTTTTTTTTAAATCATGGACTTTTCCTAATCACTTTTGGCTTGCAAACAATGAGAGTCCCAGATGAGAGTCTCTAATATTCCATCTAATTAGGATTCCTTTGTTTCCTTTTTTTAAAAACCTTGGATTAAGATCCTCTGCATCTGACTGCAATGGCCCAAACTGTGCTCACAGTTACATTGTTCAGCCTTTCTCAAGGAAAGCAGAGCCTGGCTGGTACTTGTGAATATTGCAGGATGAAAGGGGGGTTGGATAGATTCAATCCTAAGAAACCTACAGCAATGAATGGGGGGAAATGAAGCTACCTCGTTAATGGAAATTTCCCATATTTCCCCTTGGGATTTTGCATTGGGGATGATAGTATTGTCTCTAAAGCCATGAGTCAATATATTCCTCACAGCCAGCGGCTCCCTAATCCACTCAGCCCTTCCTTGGCTATGAAGAGCTAATCTGGGGCTGTTGCATTTCTGTCTGGGATTTCCTGGACAGAAAGACATGCACATGTGCTGTGTAATGACATGTAGAATAAACCTCATGTATCCGGGATGCATCAAACTTATTGCACATGTGTGAATCAAGAATATGTCGTGTGCTCAATAAATCCAACATTTCCGAGAAAAGCAGTACAAGAGCTACACATCATTACACAGATTCCAGGAATTTGGGATGTATGAAAATTCATCTGACATTACCGCACAAATTCTAATTGCGCTGCCCTTTTAGGCAGAAAACCCAGGTGAAGGGCAAATCCAGCCCTTGAATCTTTCTTGAACAAGGAAGAAAAGGAGAAAAAAAAAAAATTTCTCTATCTTGTTTGTGGCAAAAAAGGATGTGCTTGCAAATATCTAAGCACAGAGTAGCCCTGGCTAATCCCACTGTATTGCATCTTCCCATTCTGTTCCTCCTTTGGCTAATTACTGACAGATCCATGGGTTTGGTTCGTTAGAAGATGTCATATAGCTATTGTACAGTATTCTTTAAAGGTTTTATACACTTGGTTCAGCAGCTGTGTCTCACACTGGTAGCATCTTGGGGAAAATACTGTGCCTCTCTAAGCCTCAGTTTCTCCATCTATAAAATGGATATGGTAGTGCCTACCACTATTTGTAAAGTACTTGTACCAGTACGCAGCAGTGGTTCTCTTGTTCTTACGGCCATCTATGACTTTTAATTAAACTGTGGATGGTTTTATGTAAGACTTGTGCTACCTATGCAGATTGTGCCCCTGTAAGCCACTCACTCCCACACAATGCATTTTTTAAAAGCCCCACAAATCTCACGTTACCTTTGACCTATTCCTGTTTCTAAGACACAAGACATGAAAGTCTAGGACACTAACATAGTGCACGACCCTCTCTGAGCTAGCTTCAAAAATTTTATACAGTCATAGCTATCTTCAAAAAGTCTTTTTCCTCCCTTGAAAAATGATCAAGTAGAAACAAAGGCTGTTCAGATGGCAAGTATTTCTTACTAAGAATAATTTAAATCAATGAAAATATTTATAAAATTATATAAAATTAAGTAGCAGGTGAGTACAGTGAGTCTGTTGACTTTATGTAACTGGTTATTATTATACTAAATACAAGGCATACTGTTACTACAAATCCATTATCATTCAGCACATGACTTCTTGTTCAAAGCAGTTAATGCAGTTATGAACCTTTAAAAAGGGTTAGTGACTTTTCTGCCTTCGAAAAGAATTATTTTCCCTTTATTTTACAAATTGTGATTTTATTTTCAAAGCTGAAACAAAGGAAAGGCTGTACTCTGGCAAGGAGACGCACTGCTCAAGGCTGACAGCTGGAGTACTGTATATAGGATGGCAGTTCTTGATTTGTCAGCATGTTGCTAGGGGTAGGGAAACTGAGAGTATAGTAAAATGCCTATTGAGATATTCCTGTACCTCATGGTACATATGCACACTCGCTCTTTCCCTCGTCTATCTATATTCACTGCAACTTCTAAAAAAAAAAAAAAATCCTCTTGACAAACGCAGAAAGACACATCCTGTGTTTCCTTTCTTCTCTCTGCCTTTGTGCACAGGTCTGAAAAGTAACAGAACGAGGGGCAGCACAGAAATCAAGTCTACAAAAAAAGTCAGAAGGGAGTCCTGGGATGGAGGAAGAGTGCAGCAAAGCTGTGCTCCCAGGGGCAGCACGAAAGGAGAAGGGGGGCGGTCAGCAAGCTGACGTGGCCGGCGGCACTGAAAACCATACGGTCTCGTTACTTCAAAGACGGTTCTGTGTGGGGATCCATAGCAGGATACAGAACCTTAGATCTTTTTGGTGTTGGTGCAGGTAGAAAATGCAGAGGGCACGTATTCACAGCGAGTTCTTCTGATTTCTCCTGAGTGTCTGTACAGTAAAAGGAAATGAAAATTTGCCCAATTAGCTCTTTCCATGTACAATTACCTGGTTTACATACCTGAATTAAAATAATTACATGCCTAAAGCAGCCACCCAGCTTCACGCACATTTGCAATACTCCATCGAGTTCCTATTTCTCTTGAAAATCCACCACTGATGACGAATGTCTAAAACCATTTTGGTCTCTAACCCAGCGGAATAGATTATGGAGCTTTTCTTGTACTGCATAAAATGATCACATTTCCTATTACCTTTCAACATTCGCTAAAGGTATTTATCAAAATCTACATCTACAACACCAGAGCACACAGCATTACCAGTTTACACATTTTTCTAAACTTCTGTGCGCTGCGTTCAAGGCTTTAATTCGCCACGCAGCCCGATAAAGATGGAACGCCCGAAAGAAACTGGTCCGTGCTGTTCCCGCAGCCGAAGCAGGAAGTCTGCAGCAGGAAGCATTTTTTCACTCTTATGGTTTATAGTGTCACCAGAAGTCCTTGATAAAGCTATGGTTGCATCTGTTGGGCAAGGATTTTGTCAGCACCAAAAGCTGTTATTAGGAGACCTGGGAGAGAGGTCTGCTTCTCTACAATATGAATAGCTAGTTACTGCAGCATACTTCAGACAAACATGCTTCTTTTTTCCTGTAAGTATGCATGCACATATACTTTCCGGTTATTATATATAGTCTATACCGAATGTCCTGCTTCCTTAATCACAGAAACAGTCTGTCTTCTCCCAAACTGTGTTAACAGAAACTTCTTTATTATACAACTATAATATCCTCTAACTTTGGAAGAACACTCTCATATTAAAAAGTCCCATATAAAAATTTTCTCCTATTTAATCTGCAGTAACACCATCTCAGAAGAATAAACGGAAAGGGGTTTACATTTCAATTCTACTCGTCATTTCATTTCTGATGGTTTAGTTTATGCATTTGCTTCCACAGAACAAGCCACCTTCCTCTTTGTCTAATGTCAGTAGCTTAAGCTTAAAACGTCCTCAGTTGCCTGTGTTACTGTGAGGCTTCACGGTGCCTCGTTTGAAAACAGGGGGTTTAACTGTAGAAAAATTTCCAGTTATGTTAATTTCTTTTTAAAATGTCCTCTCAAAAGCTTCAATATGAAGTAATAGCTAATTTCTTTTGAGGAAAAAAAAAGAAGTCATACAGGAAATACTGTAACAATGGCAAAAATGAAGCAAAATCTGATGATTTACTTTGAATAATATCCTGACACAAACAGACCGCAGGGAAGGCACTCCTCTGTCCCGTATACAATACTTCCATTGTAGCAAAACACCGATGTCAAATTTTGAATTTCCACATGCAAGTGGAAATCCTGCTTGTTGACGGGCAGACTTCAGAGGGCTGCCGTGTCCATACGACAGCCTACCCATCACCGCAGGATTAGGCCTCACAGAACAGTAGGTTTTAAAGTCAAAACTCCTCTCAAGCATGCCAAAATGCTGCGGTGAAGTCACAGCTGCTGGAAATTATTGTAGCTCCATTAAAGGCAATAGTGTGATATTGATAAACACCAGCTGAAGCCCTGCTCGGAGCAGCCCCTTGCTGGCACCATGGGCAGACAGAGCAGCAGCCCCAGCCTTCTCATCCAACTGCACCCCAGCAGTAAATGGAGACTGGTAGGGAAGGCACACCAGGTAGGCAGGAACCCAGTGTTTTCTTTCATGTATTTTGATTTGGCAGGTTTTCTCACACTGGCTGGCTAGAGCTGTCTGTATCTGAGCCGGTGTATCGGCAGCATTATTGACAAAACTTCCCTTGTGGGATGATTTGGGAAATTTTGGCACGACTCGGCATGGCAGGAGTTGTGGAAGCTGTGCAAAGAGGCTGTGCTTTGGGCTTGGTTTTGAAAGTTACTTGAAAGCTTCTTAGATCTGGGAAGTGTGGGTTTTTCTGTTCCCCCTCCCCCTTTAACCCAGGACATCGATGGCAAATGTTCATCACCTGTTTATCAGGGCACTGACTGCGTCATCTCGCACAGTTGCAAGAACGTTATTTTTGCAAGAAGAGGGAAGCAGAAAAATGTAAATCAAACAAACATAACAAATGCAAGGACAGGGATCAGGTTACTAGTCAGTTGTGAAAGGGGGAAAAAAGCTAATGTGTTCTGAAGTAAAACGATACCGATATCTTCTGACAGTGTCGGAACAATAATTCTCAAAATGGGGAAGCACATTCACTGTGTGTGTAAGAACACGTGAGGCAACTCTTGCTCAGAAGATCACTTGTTCTCATTAACTAGCATTAGAAACCAGTGAGATCTGGCAACATACCATGCCTTTGTCAACTGTCATGCTAATACCTCACTTTAAACAATTGCTTGTCTTCTTTTTTTTTTTTTTTTTATAACCTTTCAAATGCACATTTTTGTCATACCAGCTCTATGGCATTCACAACGTTAAGAAGCCTCAGATTTCTTTTCCTGCATTTCTGATACAAGGAGGAAGTGTTGATGAAGGTACGATAGCAATCCTCAGAAGAACCAAATAATGATAACAAAGAGCCAAGCTCAGGGAATTCTTTCTGTTATCAGGTTAGGAAGAAGAAAAAACATTGCAACCCTCCAAGAATGGTAATGCCACTTCAGGATTGATCAATATTAGCTTTCTATTTATAGAGCACCTTTCATTCTGAGGCTGTGCGGTGTTTATAAATTAATGAACACATGTGCAAGAATCCCATCGTCCATTATTAATGTATCAGCACTTTCAGTTTATGAAAGACAATTATTATTTTTAATGCCATGAAAGTTTTGGAAAGAATCACAAAATTACTTTTTGTATCCCATTCTCTCTGCCCTACAGTTCAGGCATTTAAGCGCTGTAGTTAGCACTGTAGCTGAGTACAAGAACATACTCTAATGTAAATACCTTTGCAAAACTATGTCTTAAAAAATTAACTGAACTCACCATGTTGTTCCTAGGGATTACACCTGACAGAGTCTTGGGTAACGTTACATAAAAACCTTTACAAAATGAATACTTCCTTAACTCTGAATTAATATGCATAAATGTCCTCCGTCTCCCTGTTATCGTAAGGCAGATAATTTTGTTTCCTTACCCATGGTTCAGTTCTTAGGGATCTGCCTCCACATCACAGTTACAAGCAGCAGTAACTGCTACCCTCTAAGGCAGTTTTGGACTTTGAAGGCACTTTGAATGCCATAGAAAGGAAGGGAATTGATCTAGAAATGCCTTCTTCAGTTTGGGAACATCTTGTGAAACTCTGACAGGCTACTTCCATTATTTTGATGATGATACACCTTGTTGTGAATATTATTGGTGTGCCTGAAATTTTGATTCAATCTGTTTAAGATCAAAACAAAGATGAGGTAAACTTCTTTAATGGAAGGCGAAATGGAAAATGACCCCCAAAAGGAGAAGTGGAGAACAAGGTGACATTTGAATTACAGCTACAGCATAGCACAAGTGTCAGAATTGAAATGTGGCTGTAAAACTCTTGTCTTACAGACTTGTGAGCTCTGTAGGAGCTCACATTTTTGGTGCAGATCAACTTATTTTGTAACAAGCGTGAACAAAGCTCACTAATGGAGTGAGGAAAGTTGTATTAACAAATACAGGATTTAAGCATGTCATCATATCAAAACAATACATTTAGGCTTCAGTTTTAGAACCAGTTCAGTGTACACCTACCTCTGTATGTGTGAGTAGTCAGCTCAGGGTTGGGCTTTTAATATTAGAATTTTTTTTTAATTGAAGAATGGTGTCAGGTGCTAATTACCATGGGTGAATATGCTTTTATTTTGCCATATCCAAGCAGGGGAAAGAAGCAGTTTATAGACTGAGAGTGAGAAGACTGGAAACTTAAAGTAATCAAGGAAGAGAAAGGATTAATAGTAGTTTATAAACTGAGAGTGAGAAGACGGGAAGCTCAAACTAATCAAGGAAGAGAAAGGATCAATAGCCAGTCTCTAGATCCAACTCTTGATATTCACAGTAAAGGCCATGTGATACTGGGAAGGACAACTTGGAAAGTTACAACAAAAGTTTAGGGCCTGTGTGCTGATAACTGAGCCATTCTGAGCGGAGGGTATGACTTCATTATCTTCAGCTTGTTTATCTTCTCAAGCAGCCTTTTTTACATCACTTACATTTCACCAATGTATTTGTCTTCATTCACCGCACAGCACAAACTTATGCATGCTTCAAGTTTGTCTCTGTTTTCAGTCCGGAGGAATGGCTTGCATGCCTGAAAACTCTTCTTGCTCTTCCAACTACATCTAATAAAAAATATTACTTCTCCATGCAAATCTTTATTATCTTTCTATCACCACAGTAGCAACAATGCTGCTGTGATTATTATTGTGATATACTCCATCAAACAACTAATGTGTGCTTGAGTAAATAACAGTAAGATCCCACAGATCTCTCACCCCATGAGTTATAAGAAAAGAGAACATACGCGTCATGGTTTGCCGTCATTTAGAAAAGGATCCATTTGCAGAACAAAGTACAGGAACAAAACTGTAGGTTGAGCAAAATGAGCTTCAAGAAAGGGATATATTTTCTTTGAGAAATCTACATGCTATTGAACAAGCTTCTGTTTACGTGTCTCTTCCTATGCTATGTGTACTGTGATAAGTAAAAAGAAAAGACATGTCACGCTTCAAGTCTGTTAAAGTTCATACACGGCGAAAACAAAACAAAATCAAGGTCAAATAGAAAATCTTTAATAGCTGTACTATCAACGTGCCTCGCAGGATTTGATATCTCTGAGTTTATACAGACAGGATGTATAAAACAGTGAAAAACACCCCCTGCAATTTCTTTCTAACTGTTCCACGTTAAATATGCTGCTTAGAAAGTAACTAAACCTTCACATTTTAGCTGAGCATGAAAATAGCTACGAATGCATTTTTAAAGAATGCAGCACTTTGGTCCAGAATGCAAAGAGGGGGGGAAGAAAAAAAAAAAAGAGCTGCTGTTGATGCGAGGGAGCCTGGTAACTGAATATGGGTTGAGGAGATAGTTACTAATGCAACAGCCAGGCACATTCTTGGGGGGGAGGGCACGGGGAGCCTTCTGCATGGTTACTGCACAAAGTCGCTTCATGGATTATCTGATGTTGCAAGAACCTGATTGCTTGCAGCTTTCTCATCACCGTCTCATCTGTGTCTTCATTTAGTAAATCTAATCATGTGAGCATGTTAGTCAAATCTGAGACCGTGTCTAACTACCAGAGTGCCTCTGCAGCAGGCGTTTCCTGTAAACATACTACTGCGTGTGCTTCTGCAGAGGCAAAAACAGGAGAATCATCTGACACGATGGGATTTTCTTTTACTTGTTGCTGAAATAATGCTGAAAGAAGTAATTTGTGCAAAGAGGAAATTCAAAAAACAAGCCACAAAACACTGATAAAGCCTCCTCATAAGAGATTCTATTTTCTAGTCTGTCTCATCTGAACACCACACAAACATTTTATGAACAATTTTGTAAGCAAAGAAGCAAAATGATGCTGACTTTACAAATAGAAATTGTTGTGCAGAAATGAAGACTGTAGAATTTTATATTCCAACTCATGGCCCAGACACCCATTTTAAAAAGGACTTCTAAAATTTCTTCTCTAACTTTGAGCCATTAGGTTACACTCTGATCGTGGTTTCAAGCTTATCTCCTTAAAAGCTAAAACACTGCCTATTTACTTTATTTATCTATTCATGCCAGCGAATGGAGAATTTCATGTAATGACTTGACTGGTAGAGAGGGGGCTGAAAAAAAAAAAAAACAACAAAAAAAAACAACCAAACCAAAACCTGCTGAGTTTTGTGAGCCCGGTGAGAAGACTTGCCCAAGATCACTCAGGAAGTCTGTGGCAGAGCTGGGACTGAGCCCAGATCCCTTAAATCCCATTTGTGCCTTAACCACACAGCAGGCCAGATTTAATAGCTGCCTAAATATGAATTTAAAATGACAGAGTCCCTCTGCAAAAGAATGAAACTTGGCCGATCTCCTGCTGCCAGGTATAGACTGGGTATTTTGCTACTCAGGTCAGTTGTTTGAGACAAACATCCACACTAACCCTCGAAAGACTTTAAATTTAGGTAAGGCTTCCTGTTGCCTGATCAGCTCTGTTTTCATTCTCTCTGACAGCGAGGGTTTTCTCATGTGCACTATGCAGAAGAGCAGGACTTGAGCCAGTTCGCCAGACTTTTAGTATGGATTTTTACATAATGTAAATATACATAATGTAATTTAAAAGAACTTCTAAATGTAAGTACATTAGGAGTTTGGGAACTGAAGCTAAACTTTTCAGCTTTCGGCAATGTTATTTTATTTTTTTTCTGTTGTTATGGAGGAGATTATCACAATTTTGGGCATGCTGCCTGGTTCCAAAGTCTCGTTTGGGGCTAGGTTTAATATTGCAAGACTGTGTAGTAACATATAGTGCAGAACAGTAAACACAGGTCTGTCAGTCTTTCCTGTGCATTTGTTGTAGAAATTTTTACTTCATACATTGATTGCTGAAGCTTCTCCAGAAAGGCAGCAAATGTCCTCAACCCAAGGCAAAACAGAGGGAGAAGAAAATATAAGATTTATCTTTACAAGTTGGCCCTTGCCTTCTATCAAATATTTCCAGTGCCATGAGCATAAGTCACAGAGGTCATTGTGGCTAATCTGTAAAAATAAATTGGATGTTTTAATTTCAGTCATGTAATGTGATATTATATGATGCATTTTGAGAAAAAAGGAAAAAAGAAGAAAAGTTTTAAGATATTCTGAGCCTCTCATTTTTTCCTGAAACAGCCTTTTTACTTTCTTATGTTTTCCACAGAGGTACCATATCTCAGTGGATAAAAACCATACGGCTTCTATGTTCTCTGTTAAATCATGTTTACAGTCATCCAGAGTCCTGGCTCCAGTGAAATGCCCCTTGTGATCAAGAAGGTCAGTATATTCCACCTGAAAAAGTACAATCTTTAAAAATGGGTAAAAAATGTAAGGGGGGGGAAGTAATGGGTTTTGGTATGTCATGAGAACAAGAAATACTGCAAAAGCTGACCCTGTGAGTCTTTTCGGAGACATAGTTAAGAGCAAAAGCACAAGTTTAATATTTTTTTAAAGTCCGTGGGCCCTGAAGTTGTTTGTAAGTCTTCACTATAATGACTTTAAAAATGCTAAAATCAGAAGACAATAAAAAGACTAATTTTTTAACAGTCGTTTTTAAGAAAGCCATGTGACTCAGGACATTGGGTGTAGCAAAACTGGTAACTCCCACACCCTTTTCCAGCAAAGTTCTACTTTGTTCTTTTTGCCATGCTGCCATTTGTAGATAATCGATGCTTAAAACTTTCCAGTCCCACTGAAGGGTACTAGCCTACTCCTATGCTTAAACTTGGGAGCGTTTGTGGGATCAGGTTTGGTCACATAGTACAAATCAGTGTGCAGCAAGTTACAAAGAAATGTGAAGCTCTTGCAATACAGTGGAATATTTTGCATGCATGTATAAACACCTCGCTCAGATACATCATACTGCAAAAAAAAATCGCACTTAAAAAAACAGCTGAAATTGCTGATTGTGCAACAAGCCCTACATCAGTTTCCTCCTGTATCAGTTCAAAACTCTCAGACCATTCAGAGCAGCAGGAGGACCAAGACCTAACACCTGAAAACCTGTGAAGAAGCAGACTAAGGCAAAAACCCACGGTCTTGATTCACACAGAGGTTTTTTAACTTCCAGGAAACTAGTAAGGCTGCACCATCTACCTACATGACTAGTTGAAGGGCCAGGTCTTAAAGACATGTATTTTATAAGTTTGGCCTTACCAGTTTTGAACTTCTTTTCATGAAAAGAATTCTGTTTCAAGTTAGTGTGATGCAAGATTCAAATTTGCCGATAGAGATATTTCACCTTCCAGAGTTACCTGGTAAGGATATTACCACATTCTGTAATGTTTGATTAATCTTTATTTGCCATATAAGTGACCTAAATTTCAACCTGAATAGTGTTGCTCATTTTAGACTGGGAGAATATTTTGAGTACATTTTAAAAAACACATTAAAAACCCCCCACATAATTCTAGTTGCAATTATTTTAGAAATGTCCTCCATTCAGGCAGGATGATTTTTATATTGAAGCAAATAAGCCCCTGGGTGTGATCTAAACCTAGTGATGTAAACTAAACTGACTTTAACAGGTCTCAGTGTGTCTTTGGGGGAAAAACAAGAGGAGAGACCACATGGAAACTCACCTCTTTCTTATCCCATTTACTTGAAAAAGGTGCTAACCTCAGAGTCTAGCAGAGATTAAGCACTTTGCTAACAGTATTATAACAGTATTACAGATTGCATTTAACTCCTAAAAAGCTCCTCAGTTCCAAGTTGAATACTTGAAAAAATATTTTAAGTCTTTGCTGAATTCCACTTTAGCGACCATACCTCTAGAAAAGTAATGCTATGCCAGACAGGACAGCTGAGCGCTTATGACTGCCAAAAGAAATGCAAAATATAGGAAGTCTCGGGCCTTTTTGGGGTAACGTCTACAGCAAACTGCCATCTTCCCGCGCCGTTTCGCCTCCTCGCGAGGCCGCGTCTCCACGCAGGACGCGGTTATGGAACCGAATGGCTCCGCAGCAGCCAAAGCTCATCGGGACTCCCAACGGCGTGCCATAAGAGACGGTTCGGGCCGTTTCACCCCTCAACGATCCACCAAAGCCAACCGAAGGACAATACGGGGTGCATTGTTTTTATTTACATTTGCAAAGACGAGGCTGTAGGAGCAGCCCAGACCGATCCAGCCCGTAAAGGCCCCTGCCGGGTGCCCGCTTTATGTCAGGGTGATGCAAGGCCTTCCGTAACTGTCCTTCGCTGCGTTTTGTTATTCAGGGAGATAACCATCGCCCCATCTCCCTGCATCACAAAACACAAAGGCCGCCGAGGCCTCGACCCGCCGCCGTTGCGGGGCCGCACACCGCCGGGGCCTCCCGAGCTCCCCTTCGCACCGCGACGGCACAAAGGGAACAATCGCCGCGGCGTTCGCGTCGCCGCCCGGCAGGCCCCGGGGCAGTACCGGCCCAGCCGGCAGGCCGTGCGCCGCCCCGGGCCCCTGCGCCGCTCCCGGCACGTTACTTAACGCCAGGGCCCGG
>VYZW01032139.1:0-14704 GCA_013401315.1 Balaeniceps rex
CCACCACATTTGCTTCAACAGTCCCATAGTGACCCAGATAAAAACAGGAAAAAGAAAGGCAAGGAAGGGAACAACTATATATAGTTTACCTATTTATGATTTTAGCACATGCCAGAAATAACTACTGAGGGCAAAAAAGCAACTATAATACTTCCAAACTGATACTCCTTAAATCGGAGACAAGCATGTGAACGGACTACCTCTGAAACCCTATAGTACTGTTTTCTATCACAAAACATTTGTGATATCCTTGTCTTACTAAACTGAAATTCATTACTTACAGAATTTCAAAAGAACCTGTGCCTGTAAGCTAAACCAACTGCACATAGAAAAAGGCTTTACAATTATGAAATGACTTTATAAAAAAATGGAGAGCACTAAAGACAAAAAGTAACTGCTAAAACAAATTACAATGCCAACAGCAAAGCATAGCTGTAATCAGAAGCAGTACAAGTCAATTTGGAAGATAAGAGCTTATATAATCAAGCAAATAAATCTGTGTGGATGCAGCATTCTCACTAGAGGGTGGCTCAACAAGACTTGTCCTACCTTTAAAATAAGCAGATTGATTTTACCTTTGATCTCTTTCACCAGCCCTAACAATTGGTGGAGGCTCCTTCTTCCTTCCTCTGCATTTATACTAGTCCCAAATTTCCCTCATTTCAACTATCTTTGTGTAAACACTGCTAAGCCATTCTCTAACCGCCTCTTAGATTCCCACTAGACATCCATGCACTCCCTCTGACCACAAACCCTTAATCCCCTTCCTCAATCAATGTCTTTGTGTTATACAAAGCTACACTCAACACTTCACCAAAAGGTTGGCCACTACAGGCACTTATTCAAGAAAATGAAGAATTTTATTAATTATGCAGTCTCACACTTAGTGGCAAGATTACCTTAAAATTAATTGATCACACTCCCAAGCTCTGAGTTGTGCACACAGAGACAGGGGGTAATAGCATGGGGAGCCTGAGAGAAAAACAGTTAGTTTATGGCCCTTATGATTCTTCTATCAGGAAATTTAAAGTTCAGAAAATGTAAAGCTTACAAACCGATGGAGGGCCCTGCATTACAGAGCAGACACGCTGCCTTTGCTAAAAATAAAGAGTAGGCAGTGAGGGTCTATAGCTTGTTAGGAAACAGATAAGGTATATACAAGATACTGTGATTGTTAGAGGGCAACCTCTCCCCCTCCTCTAGTTGAAGGGTTTATGGGCTTTTGTCATACAGGTCATAAAAGTAACATGTTAATTTTATACATATCTATAAAGCAGGATGCAGAGCAAAAGTCAAAGATGTATCTTAAGCTCCAGAACAGGAAATATTATCAGGATTGATTCTTAAGTATATTAATAATGTATTTGATCAGAATCATCGCTGGTTTATAACACAGGAAACAGTGCTAAAAACTGTGTGGACAAAATCTACCATTTAATGTCTTAAAAGAAAAAAAAAAGCATGATTTACTTAATTTCTTAGAAGAGCCAATAAATCTACCACTCAGCTACAATCACACCAGCCAGAAATTTGCAAACTAGTCACCCTGTCCACATTACTGTTACTAGCCATTTCTAAGGCTAAATATGACCACCACTCTTATCTGTTGAAGTCCACTGAGCCTCCTTCATTTCAGATTTTAGTTTAACACACAAAAGAAAACCAGTGAACAGGTTTTAAGCCCTTATGCCCAAGCTGTGGCATCTCAGTCATAGAAATTGCTCTCTTCCAGAAAAACAGAAGTATGTTGAAGAAGAATTACAGAGCAGTTCATGCAGTGCTCTACAGAGCTCTGCAAAAGCTCAAGAAAAGCAGAGCTGTAACTTTGTTTTTAAAGCAATGTCTTGATAAAAACAATGAAAGTGTTTCCATTCTAAGAATACTGTTTGTAATACTATCTTCTGCAGAGTAAACACTGATCAGCAATCTCTCAGTTCCTATCCCAAAGAACTAGCACTCAGTTTCCACAGAATCCACACTGCTTATAAACAAAAAGCAGTGAGAAATGCTAAGATTTATTACCTTCAGAAGGCAATGTAAAACTTGCAGCAAATTTTCATCTTGAAATTAAGTTTGTATCCTGTTCATTCTGGCCCTTAATTTGAAGCCTACAGGAACGCTTCTAAATTTTCTGTTTATAGCACCACACTTACCTACCCTGATCAGGAAAATATGCACCTAGAAGACTGGTAGGTGGGATACCTCATAAAACAGGAAAGACATCTCAGTTGCTCCAAGGCAGCCATGACCATATCCCAAAGAACAAGCAGCAGAGTAGTTTGTAGGGTATCTGCCTGTCCCTACCCGTATTTTCCCCAATACAATTATCCTTCATAAACTGTTATATTATTTACAAAATATTTAAAAATACTTTGACCAATTGCTGAAATAATGCACGTTCAGCTAAAATAATTTATTAATACAGTATACAGTTGTTTTGTCACAGGCCTTTATATAGAGACTGAACTTGTATCATATAAAATACATTAATGTTAAATGAAATGTATTATACCACACGTACAAAAGAATACTGCCTGAAAAACAAATGCACTGAACAGTGGATTAACACTTTGAAATTAGAAGCTTACAAAAGCATTTTGTCACATTTCTTGAAAATATGTACACAGGCAAATCAGTTTTACAGCTCTGAGGCAGCATGAACTGCATGCAACATACTATTTTCTTTGACTAATATTAGAAAAAGCGATAAAAATCCAGAACACCAGAGTTGGGTCATGCTGACTAAACTTCTGACTGTGCATACAAAGACTAACATTGTCCATACCGATTTTGTGCAGTTCTACTCCAGCCTCCCCACTAAGCTACCCAGTTCTCTCACCGTCCCCCCCCATACCTTCAAGGGTCAGTGATTTCACTGCATGAAACTAAATGTTCATTAAACTGCTGCACTATGAACAAAAGACTTTGATATGTACAGAGGTGCAAGAAGCTATTAATGCTCCATGCTTCAACTTGGAAAAAATGGGGTTACTCTGATAGGATTAGAAAAATACATCTCAAGCTTGCACATTTTATTTAAGCTTCCAGAAAACTTCCTAGTGTTGATTTAATTTTCTAGACCACTGCCTGCACCCAGCAGTGTCAGAAATTACAAGCTGAGAGTTCTAATTTCTTTCAAGTTTGGAATGCAGTGTTGGGTTTTAAAGAGCCTAAGCTACATAAATATTTCAAAGGTAGGAAATGACTTGAAGGTATACAGGAACAAAGGGCAATTTCAAATTCGCTTTTATGTGCCAAAACCATAAAGGCTTTCTTTAAAGTACATATCTTCAGTTTTGTCACACACATGACAACTTAAACCAACAAACTCAAGGGGCTACAGGCAGTATTTTTGCAAATGAATTGAAGGAGAACCCAAAACTCATCATATAAATTGTACACTCAAGATTTGAAAAAAATGTTATCTAGCAACACTACATCGACTTTGAGAAGGTTGTTACTCTGAACCATAACAAATACCACTGACACATGTCCAAAATACACACCATAGTTCAGGTTCTTGATTTCACTCTCACTTGCTTTTTGTTAATAGCATCTTTAGGTAAAGCACCATTACCACACCTTCTTCCCTCTCAAAAAAAATAAGCAGCATTATATAGCAGCTGATGTCATCAACCAGTTCAAAACACTCTGAAACTACTATAGTATGCGCTAAACATGAAGCAAACTGACAATAAGTAGGCTTTCAGTCTCACCTATGTAACCCATTGAGATTATTCCAATCCCAGCATGTTCTCCAGCATGTTTAATTATAACACAGGATCAGATTACTGTCCAAGTAAGCCCTGGCTGTGTGGCCCGAGAACACTCAGTACTTTTTTGATAGGAGATACAGGCCTCCTTGGGCAAACTAAATTGGTTTCTGTTTTACACCAGTGTCCTTGTTGTTCAGCTGTTCATTCTGTATACTGCTTAGCTGCCATCCAGACTCTAGAGCAAACTAAGCAGCTCCTTAAAGGACATGCAGATAGTACATGCCTGGATATAGAAAGTAAAAAGGACAGTCACAATAGTCAGCCCAAGGACAACAGGGGGTTCTGGAGTGCCAATACCAGAGACAGCAGACAAAAGCCTCCAAAGATAAGGCCCATCTCAACATTCACTACAGATCACTTTTTAATGAATACTAACATTCTCTGTTCTTTTCTTGAATTCTTTGGCTCTTAAGCATTCAATGCAATACACTAAGAGCCCAAACTAGGACTTCTCTAATTAGAAGAATGCTTTTTTGGTGTTGTAGTTAAGACTTTTTGTTGGCAAAAGAGCAGCTTTCTTACCTTGTACACAAGAACAGTGTTCCTGGTCATCATATAATGAACTTGCAAATACCAAAGCTATGTTTTGTTCCAAAAGAAAGGACTGTTCATTCCTTCTAGGCTGCAGAAGCAGAAAGCTTAAAGATCACAGTTTATTTAGGAAATTCTATCATAGTGTTTTATCCTTGCTCAGAGTTACAGCATTGATAAAACAGAGTTAAAATTATTAAATATTTTAAAAATCTGTCAACTGTGGTATCAACATACTCCTTTACAATGAACTAGAAAGGTTTTTTGTGTACTTACCCAATGCATTTTCTATTTGGAACCTCATTATTGAAGCATCTTGAAAAAATGCCTAAAACCCAGACCATGAGCCAGAAGACAATCCTTACAGCCCATTTTAAAAAGTCATTTGCAAAAGGACAATAGTTATAAATCACAGGAATTAAATTAATAGCTAGCATGTTTTAAATTACTTATTATTCCTCATATGTTCTTAAAAAATGCAAAAGAAAAAACTATTCTGAGGTACTTTGAACATATACATCAAGTACAGCTCCACTGAACAGAGCACACTGCAGAAGACAGATAGCCAAAGAATTCACTACTTCTGCTTATTACAGCAAAAAGGCAACAAGAAAGTTGCTTTACAACCAGTCCAAATACAATCCCCCCACCTAAGGGAGGCCATGTTCCTTGGGATTATAGATATGCTGCTGATAACAGCAAGAGGCTGGGCTCAACATCCCAGTAATCCATTCCTGTGTGTGGGAACTAACACTGATGATTTTTAAATTGGTCCCATCCTTGCTAGAGGGCTGCTATTCTAACTTAGCTATTAGAACAAGTCATTCCTATCCAGTTCCCATGAAAATTAACGGCAGGATATAGAACAGAGCTGCTATTATTGTAATAAATTAGATTTCTGGAAGTAAAACAGATAATGTAAGATCACAAGGGAATGTTTTCTCATAGAATTACCCTTTCTGAACATATTTGCTGAACGTTAAACTGCAGTAGACTAAGGCTGCATTAACTGTGTGTGTTCACGATACAGAAGATTAAAAAATTTGTGGAAGATATATGAAAGAATCTATATTATTCCTTCTGCCACAATGGGTATTCTAAAATAAAGCAGTTATATTATCAGTGCTACATTAGCTTGGATGCCAAGTAATCAGTACAACTCCATCCTTGTAGTTCACAGAGCAGAAGCAATTTCAAATTGGGCAATTACTTGCTAAACATTATAGATCAATGTTTGCTGAAAAATCCTTATTTTCCTTAGCAACACACAGCAATGCAAGTTAGAATTTTAAGAATATTCCTCTCACTTCAAAGCATGATCTTTGAGGTGTAGGACTCTGTTAAAAGTTTTTAGCCATAATTCAGACCAACAAACCCTTTTCTTTCCCATGATGATGTTACACTACATAAAGATTTGGAAAAAATTGTCTTAAAAATCCAGACTAAGATTTATATAGGTGTTTCTGAAAACCAAACTGAAGATCTTTAACACATTTTGTTTAAATCTGAAAGGCTAGAAAATATCAAGAGTTCCAATTACAAAATTTTCTTAACATTTAGCAAACTAAAGATGCTTTCATGTGACTGATCAAATACTTATACCAATTTCCAAATGCTTTATAAGTATTAATAAACTGATCCATAAATTCAGAAATGAGGAACTGAAATACAGATTAGGACCGTTTCCAAGAGTATAACAATTCTACAGCTAAACCTGAACTGCTATTCAGTTGCTCGATTAAGATTAAGAGCATGTGGCTCTTCCAATAATAAATAATATCTATAAATAATAATAGTAAATAATATCTATATAAAATTTAGAAAACATTAAATACTAAATTTCACATGACTGTTGAACCCTCACATTACGGAAGGGGCTGGCCTAGAGCAGAGCTCCGACAGCACAGCCGAGGCAGCCAGACACAGCAGTTTGCACAGCAGTTAGCCAACAGCAGGGCATACCAAAGAGGGCCAGCAGCTCTTCTCAGAACAGCAAACACTCGCTCAGCAGTGGTGGTGCCACAGGGCACAGTCCCCAGCAACCAGTGGAGCAACTGTCCCTGTCACACCATAGGTGCCAACCCTGTGCTCCTGAGGGAGGATACATCTGAGCAGGTCTGGGGCCCCCCGCTGAGGCAGCAGGAGCCAGATGACTTGCCTGCAGGAGGTGTGTGCTGGTGGAGTATGTGTGTTACCAAGTGAAGGCAACATGGGAGGAGGTCAGCACACTGCACAGCATCGGAGGTGACAACAAAGAGATTGACTTTATCTTCTCCGAGATCCTGAAGCTTCAATAGCCTGAATCCCCAACTGTGCTGAAGGAGGAGCAGGTAGTCTGCTTAGTACTATGAATCCAGCAAAGGGCTGCAAAGATGATCAGGGAATCGGAGCATCTGACATACAATGAGAGGCTGAGAGAGGTGGGGTTGGTTAGGCTCAAGAAGAAAAGGCTTGAGGGGAATCTTACAAGTGTGCATAAGTACCTGAGGAGAGGAAGTAAAAAAGACTGAGCCAAACTCTTCTCAGTGGTATTCAGTGAAAGGCCAAGGCACAATGGGCACAAATTGAAACACAGGAAACCCCATTTAAATGTAAGAAAAATCTTTTTTACTGCGAGGGTGGTTGAACACTGGCACAGGTCACCCACAAAGGCTGTGAAGTCTCCATCCTTGGAGATGGTCAAAACCCAACTGGGCAAGGTCCTCAGCAGCCTGCTCCAGTAGATGTTGCTCCAAGCAGAGAGGATACAACCTTAACCATTTTGTTATTATCTATAATTACTGAATTAACTCAAACTGGCTAAAAGAGTAAGTAGACAAATTATGCTATAACAGTTTGAGAACAGTCCACTACATTCCTTCATGCAAAACTAGTAACCGAAGAGAGACCAATAACATTTAAACTTCAAGTTGGCTTTTAACAACACACCTCCCAAGAGGCTAAAGAAATCATATCATGAGAAAAGAGACAGAATATTATCAGGAAACTTAAAGTGTCTGCAGGCAAAGCAAACTAAGTTAAGATGAAATCATCTTTATGGATCGGCAAATAACACTAAGCACTGGTACATCTTGCTAAGTCTAAGAAGAGGGTCTATCAATAAACATATACATGTTGCTAACTTCCTCTTTAGACAGCAGTTATTTAGGCTAACTCAAATCAGGAAGGGATTTCAGGAACTTCAAACAATGGTAGCCAAAATGGATGAATAAGAAGACACTGAACAGACTACAGGGACCAATAAAACAAAAAAGATGTAGAGTAAGGAGCAATGCACACTGGAAAACTTCAAAGTCAGCTAAACTCCACTGAATGCAGGTATTAATAAAAAGCAGCAAGAAAAACATTAGGTTATGCAAATAATGCAAACTAGATAGCACAGTGTCATCATACTACATCATGTCATGCCACGAAACAGCAGAGGCTCATTTGGAATATGACACACAGTACCTTTCTTCTCTATATTACAGAAGGTTATAGAAGCATCAGAGATGATGACAAAGAAATAACATTAACTGAGGGTATGAAAAATGTTCTGCATGGAAAAAAAAACTGTTAAGACTTGGAAGATTTATCCAAGGAAAAGACATAAGGAGACACACACATGAAAAATATATATATACACACACACACACCAGTCCCAAGCCACTTTGTCTGAAAGCAAAGCGGCAGACGACAGACCAGAAAGCCATCCAGATAAAGTATCTTCAAAATGAAGGACAAAAAAGTTTCTTCTGCTACTTGGAAATCAAACCAAGTCTGAGTCTTCATCCATCTGCAGAACAGTCTAACTACATGATACTGCTGCTTACTTGGATTAGAAATGAGAGTGCTCAATAAAAATATTTTACATACACCCTTTAGAAATTGCCATTTAAGGATGAGACTGGAAAACAGTTTTAATGCTATCTGAAGAACCATCAAACAGGGCATTTCTCTTACAAATAAAAAATAAGCCAAAAATAAAGCTTCATTTTAACACTTTCACTTAATATTTTTAAAGAAGTTTTAAACTATTTTAACCTCATTTTTTAAGAGCTCTTTCATTAATTTGATGCATGTAACTAGATTAGCATAGCTACAGGCAGGCACTCACTACATTTAGCTTTTTAGTGTTGTAACAATGGAATAGCTTTAAGAGAACCTCATCTTTACTGATAAGGTTACACTAACAGCAAATTAGTCTGCAGGACATTCAATAGCATTTTGCTTTCATCCAACTTTTCACCTCATGAATAAAGTACAGTAAAAACTTAGTATTTAGGTGGGTTTGGTTGAAGGAGATTTCAGAGAATACAGTTTTATCTGAAAGGCAGCACACAAAAGCTCATAACTTGAGGCACATGCATTTAATGCAGAGTGGTAGCAATAGCCAGCGATCTTTAGAATTTTATAGGGATGTCTCATCCCTGTGAAATTAACACACTGCCTCTAAAGAAGCCCACAAAAATTGCTAACTAGCTTTCAGACACATTAGGAAGATTATTCTCCCTGATTAAGCAACTTGTTGCAAGTTAAATCTGCAGTTGGAACAGGAAGAGATCTAACCAATGTGAATTCCAACAAGAGGAAAAACACAAAAAGACAACCTAACCAGCAGGCACAAGGCTAATCAGTCTGCAAACTAGTTATCAAAAGTACAAGAGAAATGTTCCAGAGCTGGAGGCATAAAGGTATATGTGCATGCGTGTAGGCATAAACAGTAGTGGTATTAGCTATTCTGTCCTAAAGAGAGACAGCATACTAAAGAAACTACTTTCAACTTTCCAGTTTGACCCAGTCATAATTTCGACTACTCCAGAGCCTTCATTTACATACATATTTATAATCAAAGCCAGGTCAAAAGAGTACAAAAATATGACTGCAGCTGAATAAAGTGAATCGTTACTTTTACATCAGGTTAGTTTTCAGCCAGTCTGCTCCCATTGCTGGTTCCCTGCACTGGTTTCAATGGCCACACAAACACGGGAAGGCAGCACCGATATCCACTGGTCCAAGTTTTGGTGGAACTACATCCTTCATTGCAATGTAATCCTCACTGACCAAACCGTTACATAGTAGCATGCTTTCTTGTACCTTGGAGCTTCTATGTTCCAAGTTTGATTTATTTCTTCTTAAAAAGAGAGAGAAAAAGAAGTCAACTGCTCTTTCATAAGCCATGTGACATAGTTCCAACTTGCCAAGCTTCCCAATGTACTGGAAACCACATCCCATAGGATTAGAAGTGAAAGTGTGGTTGCGAAGGACAGTTACAGAACAAGGTCCTGAATGATAACAAAACTGCTGATGGTGTTTTTATCTCTGAAGCAAAGCTCAGGAAGATAGCAAAAGATCAAGGAAAGAGTAAAGGAAAAACTTCTCAACTTCAAACTGCCCTGCTTAATTAAAAAGCCAGCCCTGCTAAGCAAAATTAAGTTACCATATACAGTAGTGGTTCACTCAACACTTGTAGATCTCTGCAGTCATCCAACATCATTTTCACAGTATCAGAGTTATGGCCTGGATATGACTGCAAAGGCAGAATTCCCTGCCCTATTGGACCCACAGCAATCCAGCTCCAAGAGTCCCAGTGGTGCTGATGGTGTTAAGCCAGCTCAATGAACTACCAATCATTCTGATATCCAGATACATCACCAAAGGCTGCACTTTACAAAGTCAACCAAGGTAGATACATACAAGCACACGGATAACCAGTTTAGGCCAGCTGATGCACTGTCTTCTAATAACACTTGCTAACACAAAACAAATATGAGGATGCAAAACAGTAGTAACAGTATATACTTGCTGTGCAGGGCTATTTGCACAAGTGAAGATGAACAAACATACAGAGAATAACCCAGTGGCATTACAGAACCAGCATCGTAAATCATAGAAAGAGGAGTAATTAAACCAGTAGAACTAGTATTTTTATCTACCTTTTTTTAGTAAAACCCAGTATTTTGCCCTGTTGCCACTAGTATCTTAGTATTTATTTGCCTTTTGAAAACAGGTATGCATACATACACACGCAAAAACCTATATAGTAGAGGCATCTACCAACAGATCACAACACAGGACTAGATGGGGCTCACATGCCAGATCTCTAACCAAGACAACACAGGGGCTGGCTCAGTGCTCCACATCCCTCTGTGCCAGCACCAGCAGGGAGAAGAACCAAGTGCTCTTCCTGCCAGGACCCGGAGTGGCCCCGGAGCCTGATCTTTCCCCTTCGAGGACAATCAGACTACAATTGCGTTTGAACACTAGAGGCCTACTAGGTCTGCCCTCTTTCCAAGGACTAAGAGCCTCCCATATTTCACTGCCATTGTGTTTTTCCACCCAACGTGTTCCTCAAACACAATGAGCTATAAACAATGAACAGAGTAGTTTCCTGAGACTTCAGGCACTTCTTTCTATAAGTTTTATACTTATGTTGGAGGTTTTTCCTCTTCTGTAGTTGTGCATCAATTAGCTTTTGAACAAAAAACTGGCTACACAAGGAAACAATGGAAATGCTTACACATACACTTACACTGCATAAGCAAAGAAATGAGCTTTTTACCAATACCAAAATATTGTATACTAGTTATGTTCAAAATTTTTCATAAAAAATATGAATTAAAATTAGATGCCCCTTGAAGAAGTTTGTGAACCCTCTATAACCTACAGCAAAAGTTTTTCCATTAACACTCTTAAATCCTGCAACCATGTTAATAATAGTTACTCCTCTTATTTATCCAGTGCCAATGCTGCATTCTGGAGACAGCCACGCTGCCTTGCCTGTACCTTTGGTTCCTTCCACTCCTTACCTGCAAGGCAGAGTCACTTCTTGACTACATCCTCCTCCCTTCTGCCTCCTCCCATTTTGCCTTTCATACTGATAAATATCCATTCATCTACTAAAAATAACAAAAATAGCACATACTATGATTACTTAATTCCCTCCCATTTTGCCTTACATAGAGATAGACATCCATTATTAAGAGATTACAAAATGTTATTAAGAGATAACAAAAATAGCACATACTATATTCTACTTAATTCCTCTTTGAGGAAAACACCAGGCAAGAGACAACTACCAGCTGGTCCCAAAAGAGCAGGCACACAAAAAACCTCTGGCAACACACGTGCTTCTGGCAACAGCTAAGTAATCATGTAGTTAAAAAAAGTTCAGTTGAGCGGTACTCTGGATCAACTGCAAGACTGGGGTCCCAGGAAAGATTATCTGAAATATTCATGCCTCTCAAAAAAATCAGCATTTCAGGTTTTAAAGAATTTTTTTTTTCAAAGGATTAGAATATTAAACTTTGTACTCCAAAGCAAAACCACACAGCAAGAAAACTTTCATTACAAATCCCAGTTTTCAAATTCATTAAACCTGACTCAGACTCAGTTTCCACTGCCAATTTTGAGTCGCAATTAGTCCTAACACAAGAGACTAACTAGATTAAATACTATAATCAATACCCTGGGAATGATCAGGCTAGGGTTTTCTCTAACACTAAAATCATACTGACTTTATCCTATTAGTCTTTCTTTCTACAGCACGCCAGCTAATCAGTGTTCAGTAAGAGCTACACAAAGTGCAGTTTGCCATTTCTGATCATAGCTCCCCTTTATGGCAAGCTAAGTTTTGTATCAGAATACGCTTAGTTCAGTTCACTCTTGGTCCTATCTTCAACAACATAAAAAAATAGTAGACAGTTTCTAGGCGATGAAGTTCAATGTTAAGGAACAAAAAGTCCTGTTTGACAGTTGCTGCTTAGCCCTTATGGTGCCCAGACTCATTAGGGTACTTTCAGGTATTAAAAGGAAGGACACCCTTTTTATCTGCTGTTCTGCTATTTACGGGAGGCACTTTTGTATTTGCAGTCCTCCTCCTTCACATGCACACAAGTCATCTAGTCAAGGCAGCTATCTCATGCTATATTTTTAAACCCATTTGGATTTAAAAAAGCAAAATGAGTGTCTTCTGCGTTACCCAAACCAGAGTACATCTGACAGAGCAAACCAAAATGCAGCTGTAGCTGCAAGGTTTTTTTAATAAAATAAAAAAGAAAAAGTGATGCAGGAGGTGCTGGCTGCATCCAGGACTCTGAACTCTTCCTGCTCTTCTAAGCAGGATGCAAAACAACTAGGCTCTAAAGCCAGGTTCCATTTTTTTCCCCACTCTCTTCTGTGGTTGGGCAAATTTTCAACAACATGGGTGGAGCACACCCGCAATCTCACCCCACTTAAACACCAGCAGTGCAATTACTTTTCTGGAAGGTAAGAGATAATAATTTCAATCCTCCTCTTGTTGATTATTTTTGACTACTGAACTATTACCTAAAAGGGTGGGGGGTTTTTTGGGGTTTTTTTTTGGTTTTTTTTGGTTTTTTTTTTAAGTACAAGACGACTATTTTGAGACCTCATTACTAGAGAACCAGATCCTCGGAAAAAGCAATTACACCTCTGTACCATGAACAGACAGAGCATCAACCACCCATGTGTTTCTGCATTTCTGACTGGCTAGTGGCTCCCAGGTCAGTATGCAAATGTTCACAGCACCTCCTCTGAACAACTGCATTCTTCTCCTGTACAGGCTAAGGAGCCTAGGCCCCTACTTCTGGATATGCATTTCCCTTCTGTGAAGCAGGCACTGCCACACTTGATGTGTAGACATACATAGCTTCCCTCCTTTCTAGCTCAAGAACACCGAGCAATACACCTTGTACATCACCACAAACAGTTCAAATGCTGGAGAGCCACATCACTTAATGCTCCACCACAGCTTTCCAGCCTTCTCACTTCAGTCTGAACACCTGCCCTGGTTTTCTACTTCAGACAAAAATACTGTTATTAAGTCAGGGGAGGAAAATTAGCTCCTTTGCCTCCTACATCTCAACTTTAGGCCCACTTATCCCAAAATTTAAGGAAGAAAAATTTCAGAATTCTTTTCAAGGTCTGTACTGAGAAAGTTTCCTAGACGGCTTACACCTCTGCAGGGCTACATAGCCAGAACACCTTTTTTTAGTAAGGAACAAAAACATAAAAGACAATGTGTGGGTTTTTTAGTATTTAATTTTAATATTTAATATGTAAGCTACCTTTTAAATAAGCCAACTTTGTTATTATTTCCTATAATAAATTGTCATTATTAATTCGTTATTATTGTGAGAGCCAAAAACTGCATTTCCTCAACTTACAAAGTCAAAGCACAAGACACTTTTCAAAGAGAACTTACATAAAATAAAATAGAATATTTGCTCACTTTTGAACTAATTGATACTTGTGTCTAGAATTATTTAAATTAGTAACAGCAGAGTAGAGATTTGATGTGATAGTACCGTTATGTCTTTAGAGTTTAGTAAGCATCATCAGCTTTACTGGTGAGGTTTGGGATGTTGGTTACACAGTAAATCTGCACATCAAAATGCTGGTTTTGGCAACTGTTAAGCCCATTCTTGACATATTTTAAGTGCCACTATACCCCACTGTAATCATTTAGACTAATCATTAGGCTAACGGGGGTGGGGGAATAAAACTTTCTAGGACCAAGAGTATGCATTTTTCCCATAATGCACGATGACAGACGCCTAAAAATACTGCTATGGAAGGAGTCAGAGTACACCTGCTTCTCTCCCTGCAGCTTCTTCCCCGTTGTCCCTGGAGCTTGCTGTCCCAAGACCTGCCTCTGGGGCACGGCTGGGAGAGGGACTTCTCTTCGCCTCGATGAAACGAGTATTTCTGAGTCCCTCAGCCCAGCCCCACGTACTTGCGGCGGGGCAGACTCCGGCCCGGCCCGGCCCGCCCCGAGGGGTCTCTCCGCCTGCGGACATAGAGGCGGGACGGGCAGCGGCCGCAGGCCGGCCCTGACAGCCCTGCGGGACACGGACACTGACAGCCGGAGCGGCTGCACCGCTGGCAACGAAAGCTACTGGTCGGGGCACCTTCTCCGCCCGGGCTGGGGGCGGGGAAGGCCCGAGGTGGAAAGGGCTGGAAGCCACCCTGGCCCCTTCCCTCGCCGCCCCTCACCTGTTTTGAACGCTAGCTGCTTGTCCTCGCCGCCGCCGAAGAGCTGGAGCATGGAGACGAAGAGGACCCCGCACGAGTTCTGGATGCCGAAGACGGCGCCGTTGCACCACATGGCGGCCAGCATCACCACCCAGCCCCAGCCGCCCTCGGGGGGCTCAGCCGCCGCGCTCCCGGGTGAGCCCGCGCTCCCGGGGGCCTCCGTTGCCGCCTTGGGCTGGGCCCCGCTCTCGCCGCTCGGCGTGGCCGGGCTGCCGCTCCCGGGGCACCACTCGCCGCCGTTCTCCTGCCGCGGCTCCACTACCGCCGCCGGCGGCGGGACGGGCAGGGAGAGGGCGGCGGCGGGGTCCCCCGCGCCCTGCGGTGCCAGCTCTTCGCTCACCGGCGCCATCCTCAGCCGCGCC
>VYZW01032139.1:15172-37063 GCA_013401315.1 Balaeniceps rex
CAAGCGCTCGTGCCACGGCCCTTTGCAACGGTTAAGGGCCGCTGCGCTCGCGCTGGGCGGGAGGCGAGCGCCTCAAGTCTCCACACACAGGTACCGCACGCTGCCCCGGCCGGCCTCGGCGGGGAGAGCGGTAAACAAGCCCCTGGCCCTGCTCCCAGGCCGAGTTAGTTCCCCGTGAGACAGGAGACAGGGCAGTTAACATCTGGCGGTGTCCTCCTGCGGCTTATCCTTTCTCGGCAGCCGTGAACTGAGGGGAAAAGTCTGAAACTCACTCCCCGGCGGTTTGCTGATAAAAAAACACCCCAAAACGCTGAGCGAGGGGCGCCACTCCGCGCCTCCGCCCCCCCCTTCCCCCCCCCCCTCGCGCTGACAGGCGTTGCGCTCACTTCACGGCCGCCGCTCGGCCCTGGCCCCCGGGGAGCTCTCCATCGCCCACCCTCCCTCTCGAGGGGAGGGCCCGGGCTCTGGGTTCCCCGCTCCGAGGCCCTCGGGGCACCCGCCCTCCTCAGGGAGCAGCTCTCCACGATAGCTCTCCACCTCCCCTCGGGCCACCCTTAGCACTTTGCCAGGGGTGACCGTGGTGAAACCGTTTCTCCCCAGCTGTCTTTTTTTTTTTTTTTTAACAAAGGAAGAGAAAATACTGCACTCATGAAATGTTTCCCACCTGCACAGAAGCATCAACTCTTTACCTTTCCTCCCCACATCCAGCAAAGTGAGAGGATAGGGAAAGTTGAGGTCATGAGCGTTGTGACAAGCTTTTTGAGCGGTGATCCTGCTTCCAAACTTTCAACCGCACATCCGTTTATGTGTTTGACAACGACTTACGCTTTAAGCAGTCTGGGCCTGATAAGGAAGAGGAGCTTCTTGAAAGAAAATCAGCAGATTGAATCTGGATACTTTGTCCTTCCCCATGAGACCCGGAGGGCTCAAAGCAGCCTCTTGCATTCTTGTGCCATCCCCATTTCTTCTGTCAGTACCTGGGCTGCTACTGCTGTATCCATTGCACCATCCAACTCCCGTGCCTGCCTGTTAAAGCCTCTTCCTCCTGTTTTGACCCTGAATCACCTTCTACCGCCTACCTACCAGTGGCCACATGGGGAAACAAAACTTAGTCCAAAATAAAGCACAGATTCTTAAGACCATGCCTTGTTCAGCACAAATTACTCAGTCTCACTCCACATGAAAAGTAGTAGCTAAAGAAAGAAAACCATATAATGACGTAATGAAAGCCTGTGTAATAATGCATATTGAATGAATGTCAACTTTAAGAATGCTTGGCTTTTGGAATTAATTGACCTTTGGATTTTTAATTTTGCATGTTTAGTGTCCTCTTATTTGTTTTAAAGTAAATTAATTTTTCAAAAAAAGTTTACAAATACATTTATGATAATAACGAAGTGCATTTTATAGATGCACTAACCTTGTTGCATACTCCCTTTGTCTTGTTAACCATGCCCATCTAAGCTAAACATAAAAACATTACACATACACATACAACAGCAGTAGAATACAGAAAAAATAAAAGCCCATAACAAAACACAATATAGCTGCATGAAATACATAATAATTGTCAAAGCAAAAAGAGAACTTTTGGCCGACCGTTGAAAACACATCTGTTCCCCCCAAGGAACAAGTTTTAATGCTTATGAAAAACCCCAAGCCTATCATAAGCTGAAATATGCTCAGAATATTTCGTAAGCAATTTAACATGCAAACGTTAACACTTCACATTCTGCAGCAAGTCTTTGTCCAGAGGCTGTTGTCCAAATCTATTGAGCTTTCTTACAATAGATCAAACTTCACCCACCACAATATAACATTTTTGAAGAGTTATGACAGAGCAAACCTTTTTTAGAACCAGATTCAATCTTCATTACGATTGCCAGCAATGATTAACTTAATTAAACTTTCAGTTGCATAGGCATAAACAAGGGCAAAATCCAAGATTAGATCTTAATATAACTGATCAGAAAGGGCGCAGTTCTGCAAGCGCTTAAATGTTTCTAACTTTTAGTTAGACTCCTCAGATTACTTCAACTACCTTCCTGAATGAGGGGCTGTGAACTGTATGATAGATAGTCAAATCAGCTTGAGGGAAGAACCGTATATTTTTTCTGTTTTGGACAGCGTTCAGTTAAGCACAAGACTAATTCCTTCTCCGCATGTTTTTCAATATAAAATTTGTGTACTGCAGTTTCATTTCCCTGTTTCCCATAAACACTGTCAATGACTCCCCCCCACCCTTTTTAAGACAAAGGATGTGTTTTTTTTTAAAAAAACATCGTGAACATATTGTCTGCAACTTCTACTTCTGCACTTTTTTAAAAATAGATTCTATTTTCCAGTTGTTATGTGTTTCTTTTCCCCTGATTAGTATGCAATAACTATTTTCCCTTTCTCACCTGATTCTCCAGCACATATAAGTTTTATAAATTTGATGGCTATAACTATTCTACACATTCCTTCAGTATTCTGTATCTTATTGTCCTATTACTATTTATCTACAAAAAAAAAAAAGACGTTTGTATTATCAAAAAATCAGGGCACATGGGGCCTTCCTTTACAGGATCTTTCTAGAAGCCTTAAGTAGCTACCTAGGGAAACTTTGTACCTCTTTGTTCTTTGGTACACTCTGCTCCTGTCATGAACTAAGTCTCTTCCGTTTCAAGAGAGGTCTCTTGAGATCTCAGCTCTTTGCCTAGTAGTTCCCAAGAACAAGAACGATGAAGGCTCACTCTTCATAGTCAGATAGTTTTCAGTCCCCACCTTCCATAGAAAATGTACTTTGCAAACAGAATATGGGCAGGTTTGACTTCAGTTTGATTTCTAAAGATTTTGTAACCCCAATAATTCACAATAAAAGCATTGGCTTTTAAATTCTTGATATCAAATAATTAAAAAAAAAAGACTATTTGAAATTTAAAAGAAAATACTAACTCTAGAAAGATATGCAAAGAGAAAGCCACCCTTGTGGCTCTGTTGTTTGAGCCCTGCATGATCACAAGAAAAATAGTTAAGAAGGGTGAAAAAGAAGGAAGATGGACATGAGAGAATTGCCATAAAAAGAGTGAAAATAAAGAGGTTACAGGCTTGTATACAGGTAACTATCTATTTCAGCTAAGCTGTTGTTATGAGCAAGGAAAAAAAAAATCATAAAACCAATACCAAAACAGAGAGGAAAGTGAAAAAAATCAGCTGAGAATGGATAAGCTGAGAAATGTGATGTGAGAAACACCTTGGTTTTGTCTAAGATTTGTTCCTGTTGATAGTAATTTTCTTATTTTACAGGTTTTATTAGTACCCTACAGCTGATAAAACAAACGGACGGCAGTTGTGCATGCAAAAGATATAATGCTTGTGACAGACATCTGCTACGGTGGTACTTAGGTTATACCTATTTTAGGATCAATATACAAAATGCCAGTGCCAAATGGGGAATTTGCCCTGTCATTTGTGGGCTCTCAAAAGCCACAGACCAGGAAATGGCATCTTTTGCAATCCTATCTGACATTCTAGCCAGCTCCCTATTAAACATTCACTTGCTTTCTCACAAGCTGTTGAAAATAGATCGATACTTCCGTAGCTCTCACATGCAGCATTTTCTTCGACCATAAGGAATGTTTCGATTGCTAACTACTTTAAAAAAAAATTACCTATATAATTGAAGTATGCTGCTAGTGACACACGAAGACAGCTTTTTCCATAAATTGTTTTATTTGTAGAGCATTTCAAAACTATGTAGTATTCTGCAAAGGTAAAGTGGACAGGATGCCAAGCCTGAAGAGTACATGTTTGGAGAGTCTAATTCGTCCTTATTCTGTTGATCTGATTAGAATTTATACAGTAATCAATGAAAAGGGTATGCCTACATCATCCAGGGGAAAAAAAGGTCTTTAGTTAAATGCCTAACTGTGTCACAAATTTGCAACAAGTGGTATGATAGATGCAAAACCAAGAAAGGTAGGCACTGTACAGAGAGGACATGAGGCTAACACAAAATTATGTGCCCACGTAGACTAATGCTTGCTCTTAACGATTAAGCCTTTCTGTTGTTTAATTTTCAGCTAGTATTAATAATGCACCTATTCAACACAAGGATTTGGCCTTAAGTCAGAAAGATGAGATAAACAGGATAACCATTAAAACACAAAAACATATGGTATCACCAACTGCGTGAAGATCAACATTAGATTAAATCCCATTCAGTAAGCAGTGTTTATGCATCTCTCGGCCAGACAGGATGTTCTACTGATGTTTCAGTCTGGGCTCCAGCTGAGTAGTATGAAGTACAGGGACTTCGTCTCACTGCTGAAGCAAATGAGTCACATTTTCAAAGATAAAAAGCACAGATTTACTTGTTTACTGTGGGGAGCGTCTAACCTTAGTTTTAGCATTTTATAATACCTACAGTAAAATATTCCTAAAGTGCTATTATTTGTCTAAATATAGGTTCCCTCCTACTTCACCAATAGCTAGCAAATTTTCTTTTTTGTCCTTTCGAAAGAGAAAGAGCGAGCTGAATGAGAGAGGGAAAGAGAGTAGCCTAAATGTCTAACTGGTGAAGCTGAGGGTAAGCAACAGATCCGATTCCCACTTCTACATTTATTTAAAACAATGGTTCCAGACTTAACATTTTCCTCTTTTAGGTTCACCTAAAACATGGGCTATGGCTCAGGTCTGGCTCCTTTACAAATTAAATTTGGTTTTAGTTTTTTATTCAGCGAAGTGTAGATGGGACTTGACAGGCTGTTATCTGGGACATAGTTAACATGTAACTGCTATTATTAAAGGCAGGCAAGTGAACAACAGTGATAGTTATTAACTGTACAAGCCCTCTGCCCCCTGCAAATCCCCAGTTGCACAAAGCTAAGATTTTGGTGGCAGACTTTTGGTGTAGGATTCCTCTAGCCTACCTTGTCACTGTCTCTGCTGTGAAGGTCTGATCAGAGCTGATCACCTACATAGTGTTGGTAGGAGGGAATAGGGAATTCCAGGGGACAAATTACTTTGAACATTAACATTTATGATGAGATAAGTGACATTAAAGGAGCCCAGACGACTAGGTTAGACGTAGATGTGAGAACTCTAGGCACCTAAAATTTGGTGAAATTAATCCCACCCTTGGATACCAAGTTGAAGAACATCTTAAGATATTTTTTATTCAGACCCCAACCATGGAATTTGTTTTGATCCCATTGCTAAATGAGGAAGCACAAAGAATACATTCTCCTAGCATGATCATTCACCTCTTTCTTGGCAGTGAAATAACGAACGCTGTTGGCAACATTCTCATTCAGCTTCAAAGTTAATGTCTCTTTCAAATGAGGAGGAACTGCTTCAAGCCATTGTTTTAGGCTGTCTTCAGGATGGTTTGATACTGCTATCCAGGTCAAGTATTTCATATTGCATCCATTATCATAGGATCTAAGCACCTCAAAGTTCCTTCCTTTGTTTACATAGATTTAATATCTTCCAGACCACCTTTGCAATCTCAAGAACTCAATTTTGTTTTCAACAAAAGTTCGGAGCATCAGAGAAGCAAATGTTTTATCAAATAAAACCAGTCCGGTTGTTGTCTAGAAGCAGATTTTGGTTGCCTGCTCAGTTGCTACTCAATTGGCTTTTCAGGTTGCAAAAAGTCCAAAAAAACAAAGAGCTACTACCTCTGCGAATACTATCTAAGTAACAAACCACCAGGAATAGAAGTGATACTAATCTTGCTTGCTTGTTTTTTAAGAATTCTAATTTCTATTCAAGTTAAATTAATTTTGTTTATCACCATTTTCTTTTTGTCACTTTGAAAGTGGTTCTGTATTAAAGGCTACAGCAAGGGTTAGCAGGTGTTAGTGGCCCCATTTCAAGACATGATTTACAACACTGTCCATATTTTACTTACTAGATAAGCAAAATTGTGTATCTAAGTGAGTCAATTGAAATATTAAGGCATATGAAAACTGTTAACAAAGTCTTCCATGTAGAAAGTCTACTTGCCTTTGCAAATTGAACAAATTTGTGTCAAGAAATAAAAACATTAAAAAAAATCTGACATTTTAAGAGTAGTATAAGGATGCTAAATATAGCAAGGAATATTTTCAGACTGTACATATTTACATCGAAATACTTAAACTATATAGGACATATTCAATATATGATAAATCACTTCATACAGCATATTACCTTGCAGCTGGCACAGAAGAGCTTCATTTCATTCTACTTCTCTATTCACAAAGAGTTGCTTTAATATATGAAAGAGTAACAGAAAGGCAATCTTTTTTCAATTTTTTTTTTTTAAATTATTGTAACGGGTCTACACCAATTTCTTAACTACTGTCTGAAATCCTGAATTTGAAGTTGGGTATCCCACAGCAAAAAATCCAGTTTGTTGCAGGTCGGTTCAGAATAAAATTTACATACTCTCTCTCATTCAGTTTTCTCCAATTGATAGATTATTTAACCCACAATTCATCCCACATCTGGTAATATGGGTAAAACAGATTTTAAAAAAAGGCATATGGAAATTCCTCATTCAGTTTGCAAAGACTGTATTTTGTGAAATAAACATAACAATTCTTGTTAGTACCATCAAATATCTCCTCTCTCTCAAAAGCAGAACTAAGTTAATCCTTGAATTGACAGGGATTTTTTTTTTAAGTTAAATAAATCCCATATCAATGCCCTTCCTCTAAATATATATTTACTTAGTGGCTAAGTAAAAATATACCGCTTGCTCAAAAGTAAGAACATACATAGGCCCTGCACTTTCTATTTATATTCTGATAAAAATCCATCCCTACCAGATTAATGGGATAACCCTTACTTTAGATATAGAAATAAAATAAATGAATACAGAAAAGAAGGATCTATAGTATAGCATATATTCACACAAGTCAATTTCGTAACGGAATCCTAAATTTAACTATTATTGTCTCCTGTATTGCTTAGGTTGAGAAAGACAATGCACTAGCCCTGGCTAGCCTCACTCACAAGGATTACCAGGTTACCAAATAGCTGGTCATTCATAGTACTGCATCCAGCTCTGGAGCCCTCAGCACAAGAAGGACATGGAACTGTTGGAGCGGGTCCAGAAGAGGGCCACAAAAACGATCCAAGGGCTGGAGCACCTCTCCTGCGAGGACAGGCTGAGAGTTGGGGTAGTTCAGCCTGGAGAAGAGAAGGCTGTGGGGAGACCTTATTGCAGCCTTTCAGTAATTAAAGGGGGCCTATAGGAAAGATGGGGACAGTCTTTTTAGCAAGGCCTGTTGTGACAGGACAAGGGGTAATGGTTTTAAACTAAAGGAGGGTAGATTTAGACTAGATATAAGGAGGGTGGTTAAGCACTGGAACAGGTTGCCCAGAGCGGTAGTGGATGCTCCATCCCTGGAAACATTCAAGGTCAGGTTGGACGGGGCTCTGAGCAACCTGATCTAGTTGATTATGTCCCTGCTTACTGCAGGGGGGTTGCACTAGATGACTTCTAAAGGCCCCTTCCAACCCAAAGCATTCTATGATTCTATGATTTTTATACATACCGATGTATATCCACATACAGAAGAGGGTTTATTTTTTCATGAATTAGCTTAATATATCATGGACATGTGGAAAAATTTGAACAAGAAGAAAAAAATATTCTGATATAAGACTGTTCACATATGAACAGGTGTGGAATAACTACAGAGCTTTAACTTTGGTTCACACATGAAATATTGTGGAGTAATTACAGAACTTTAACTTCAGACCATCTTTTACTTTACACAGTGTAATAACTTGCACCAGCCTAATGAATGGGTATAGTTAAAGTGGTGTTAAATCTGAGGATGGAAACACTTGTTAAAAACCTGCTCACCTGAATGCATCCAGTCTCCTATCTGCTTTTGTCCTTGGGAAAAATAAAGTTGTTCTTTATTCAGTATTAGAAAGGTTGATTCACTCCAATTTAAATATAATTAGCAAAACAAGCAGCAGTTGCCAGATCTTTATGGCCAGCAGTACCTCAGCCAAAGTACACACTATTTTCTGTTTCCAGTATGACTTTACAAGGCTATCAGGTGGAAAAAAGCAGTTTTCTGGTTGTGCAATGAATCCAATAGTAGCCAGGAATTAAAGACACAAACATAAAACCCCAACCTTGTGTTTGACTTCAGCTTTCACAGTAGCACTGATACTTCAGGGTAACCTACAAGGGGATTTGAGTGCCTTTTTTTCTCATTTTGATTTTCCTGATATGCAGGAGCAATGTGAGAGAGCTAGACTTCTGATTTTTTCTAGCCAAGATGTGTACTTCTTATAAAGATGAGATGTCAAGCCTATTTGGGGGAGCAATATATGTATGAGGTATTAACTGGAAGCAGTAATTGTCACAGGTGGGTTGATTTCTGTCCTCTGGTTAGACATCGATTTGTTGCGATTGTACCCAACCTCAATCTCCCGCATTTCAAAGACTCGCTGACACAGATAGACCCAGTGTTCCTAACTCTGGATTTCTGAAGCCAATTGCCAGGTACAGATCCCATTCTCACCACCGTGAGACTCTTCTGTCTCTTACCCCCAAACCATCCCTCCTAATTACTTGGATAAATTCCTTCCCAGTCTACCTTGCTGTTTCCTAACAACAGTTTTCAGAAACAACTTTGGTGTTAAAGCAAGGGGCACAGGCTTAGTACAGGAATTTCTTACCCATGAACATGTAAAAGTTACAGGTTTGTTTGTTTTTAAACAAACTTTTGAACATAGTCCTGCAGTCTGCTTAAACTATTCACCACCAGCAAATCCTGGGCTTCCTTTGAAGCCCGAGGCCAGACAGCCCCTCCAGACTTCCGCTTCGACTGGCTTGTTTCTGGTGGTACAGACTCTCCCTTACTCAAGGAAACATTTTCTTTTTTGACAATGAGAGGGCTTCTAACTCGGGCTTTCACAGAACACTGGCCACGAACGATACAAATACAAGCGCGGACATCGCACACTTCTGGTCTGTCTTCAATAGCTCGGGAAAGGACCTTGAGTTAAAAACTGTTAATCACACTCTCAGTCTAGGAATTCATTCTCTCATTATGCTTGATCGTATCAGTATGACCAGAAAGTAAAACATAGTATTTCAGTCAGTCTGAAATAGTAAGCGTTTAAAAGTAAACCAGCCTTTTTGGCAGGATCCCGAGTTCCTCTTCCGACTAATTTTCCTTCTTTGCTCCCTCCAGTCCTCAGTCTCACCTCAGGGCAACTAAACTTTGAGCCACACAAAGCTAGATAAAGCTTGCTTCATATCCTATTTATGCTTCTCGAGGCAAAAAGGTCACCAGAGAATGATTTAAGAAATGTTTTCCCCCACACTTACTCAGGACTTCTGTACTTCTGTACTTTCTGACCCAGTCAGCATGATAGCTAGGAACCAAATTGTAATGCCAGCTTGCACCTCCTTCTTAACCCTTTCTCCTCCCCACATTTGGAGTTACCACTCCTTAGCTGTAAAAACTCACAGCATTCCCTAAATACCACATTGTAGTTATCTGTACAGAGCCATTTCACTGTGAAAATGAGAGGAATTCAGGCAAGGAAAAGGATAATGTCAGTGTATTTGTCCATTAACCATAGTTCCAACTTGTTGTCTTGCTGTCTTTTTACATCATCCCTGAAATATTCTTATTCAGCAAAGAACTAACCTGACTTTACATTATTTTCTTGCAGCAGCTTTCTCTGCCAACCTGTTCCAGAAGTTTGTCATTTATAGCATATGTTATCCTTACTGCATGCTCTGCTTTTTTTTTTCCTTCTGAAATTAAACAGCTCGTTTCCCCTACATCTGTAACAACAATAGGAAATGCACACATATATTAAATTTTTCTTTAATTTCAACTCTCCATGTTGATCAGGACCCTTTGATGTGACAGAAAGCATCCCAGAAACAACGTAGATTTTACAATACCATTAAAAAGGGACCAGAAGTTCCCGTACTGCATGTTGCACCAGCATAAGAGTTAAGTGCTGAGTGAACAACTCAGAACAACATTAAATGCTTTTCTCCTTAATGTATAACTGTACTTATTTCACAGACTGAGAAGCTCCAATATCTGATCTGTTAGTAGATGACAGGAAAGCTGAACGCAATTTCCAGAGGTGTTTTTACACTCAATATAATATTACGAAGACCCATCTGTTGCAAACTCCTGTTTCTGTAACCTTTAAAGGGCGCCTAAGGATCTCTTAAAGAGCAGTAATTGCCATCTGCCGGCCAAGCCGGGAATACACTTCGGCCACAATTTATTTCTTCATCTATCTGGCTAAATTTGGAAATGGATTTGAGCAAAGGAGGCAGTGCAACGTGGGACCAGGACAGCGCAACCGGCAGCTGAGTCTGCACGCTGGGACAGGCGCGTGCGCGTACTTCCCCGTCTCACGCTGGGAAAGGAAGAGAAAAACTGTAGAGGAGGAGATGAGTTTGGGGGATCCATGACACTGCTATGGTTTGTTGAGGTGTTGATTTAAAAACAGACAGCCAGCAGAATTATTACTATCTTCTCATCTGGAAATTAAATATTATACTTTTGAGTGACAAAAAGAGAACGTAGGGGAGACAAAACACTTGTTGCTGGGAGAGGAAGGCCAGGTCTCTGCAAATTTCTGTCTCCAGATCAGAGCTGATTAGGGGCAGCAGGGAGGCACCACAGTAATATGGGCCCATTCTCACCCAAAATCCTGTGTAGCACAGCACGCTCATCCCCCCACTCTGCCCTCTCATCTGCTTTTTCCCAGCTGTGACTTCTTATCTCCCAAGCCCTTCTGTCTCCAAACTCATTTTGTGACCCGCCCCAGCTCTCAGAGTCAAACCATTTCTCCTCATCATTCCAATTCAGAACCCCGAACATTTTCCATCTTTTTCCTTCCCTAATTTCTGTCTTTTCCCAAGACTCCCTCCTTTTCCTCTACTCTCACACTCTTTCCCATCCCCAGCCTTCCTGCCCCAAGAAGCCCCAGCCCCTAGGGCACACCTCTTGCCCCCAGTCCTCAGTGCAGGCCCTCACATCTGCCCCAGCTGCTTGACTTCTCCCGCTCTGCCTGCTCAGAACAGCTCCAGCTCTCTAAAGTCAACCTGGGTAAGACACAGGAGGCAGAAAGGCGTGACAAGTCTTGGGAAACACAGATGCAGGGTAGGTTTATTTGAATACTTCTTCTCTGATAACTACCCATTAGGTGGTAGAAAACAGGAATTAGAGCCCCCCCTTAGTCTTCTTATCTGCAGGCTGAACAAACCCAGCACTCTCAGCCTCTGCTCGTGCAGTATGTTCTCCAGCATCCTGACAATCTTGGTGACCCTCACTGGACTCTCTCCAGTTTGTAAATATCCCTTTTGCTCTGGGGTGGCCCAAACCAAACACAGTACTCCAGACATGGTCCTATAAGGGTCAAATACAGAGGAATAATCACTTCCCTCAACCTGCTGACCATGCTCTTCCTAATACAGACTAGTATGTGGTTAGTCCTCATTGCTGCAAGAGAAACTGCAGATGCTTATTCAGCTGGCTGCTCACCAGCACCCTTCTGCAAAGCTATTTTTCATCCTGTGTATCCCCAGCCTGCACTGGTGCATGGGGTTATGACATTCCAGATGCAGGATTTTACATTTACCTTTATTGAACTCCATGAGGTTTTTGTTGGCCATTCAGAAGGAACTTGCTAAGCTGGAGGAATGATCCGTCCTGCTCTCCAGTAGATTGACTGCTTTCTCCAGTTCAGTGTCATCCATGAGCTTCATGAAGGTGCAGACCATCCCACTGCACAGGTGTTGGTAAAGAAGTAAAGCAGTACCTGCCTCTTAGTATTCCCCGACCTTAGGGGAATTATGATAAATGGACTTGTTCTATCACTCAGTATTTTCTGGCAGGAGTTCCATAGCTTAACTGCATGTGTGAAAAAAATGCACACTTTTATGCACCACCTATTTCCTGTAAGCTTCATTGAATAGTCCCAAATTAACTGTCTCTTCCTATACAAGAACCACCTTTTTCTATTAACCATCTCCATATCATCCATGAATTCATATATCTTTGCTATATTCCCTTTCAGTTATATCTTTCCCTGGCAGAAAAGCTGATTCAGTCATTCTTCCTATAGAAGCCATTCCATGTCTTTTGATCACCTTTGCCTTCCTCTGAACAGAATCATAGAATCATAGAATATCTCAATTTGGAAGGGACCCAATAAAGATCATTGAGTCTAACTCCCTACTCCTTGCAGGACTACCTAAAACTAAACCGTATGACTAAAAGCGTTGTCCAGATGCTCCTTGAACTCTGACAGGCTTGGTGATGTGACCACTTCCCTGGGGAGCCTGTTCCAATGACCAACCACCCTCTCAGTGAAGAACCTTTTCCTAATGTCTAGTCTGAACTTCGCCTGACGCAGCTTCATTTCATTTCCTTGTGTCCTATCGCTGGTCACCAGAGAGCGGAGATCAGCACCTCCCCCTCCTCTACCTTCCTTGAGGAAGTTGTAGACTGTGATGATGTCACCCCTCAGCCTTCTCCAAGTTGAACAAACCAAGTGACCTCAGCCGCTCCTCCTAAGTCTTGCTCTTGAGGCCTTTCACCTTCTTGGTTGCCCTCCTCTGGACACACTCTAGTAGTTTGATGTCCTTCTTATACTGAGGCGCCCAAAACTGCACGCTGTACTCAAGGTGGGGCCACACCAGTGCAGTGTAGCGTGGGACAATCACCTCCCTCAACCAGCTAGCTATGCTGTGCTTGATGCACCCCAGGACACAGTTGGCCACTTTGGCTGCCAGGGCACACTGGTTGACTCATATTCAACTTGCCATCAACCCAAACTCCCAGATCTCTTTCCATGGGGGTCCTGTCCAGCCTCTCATCCCCCAGTTTGTATGTATAACCAGGATTACCCTGTACCAGGTGGAGAATCCGGCACTTGCTCTTGTTTCATTTCATATGGTTGGCGATTTCTAGTCTATCCAAATCTCTAAAACTACTTCTGTTATAGTTCTTTTCAAGGTGGGGGACAGGGATAGCTGAACTGCACACAGCAGTCAGCGTATGGACATACTTTGAATTTATACGACAGCAAATGTTCGTGCTCTATTTAATTTTCCTCCTCCCATACCAATTCTTAACATCTCATTTGCTTGTTTGACTGTGAGTATCAGAGTGACTTTTTCACTCTCTAATATAATCGCAAGGTCTCATTTCCAAATAGCTATGGTTAGTTCAGAACACATCTTTTTTTTAAGCTGATGTCAGGTTTGTTCAGAGTAAGGTCAAGGGACCTGCACAGGAGATCCAGTTTTCAGGAATAAAATGGCAAGATGGACATTGTCAGATCCCAATGGATCTGATCAACAAAATAACAGCTATGTCCCCACCAACTAGCAAAAAGGAAACATAAGCTTTCTTAGGTGTTGTGGGTTTTTGGAGAATCACTGCTCGGGGGCTGGCTGGGCGTCAGTCGGTGAGTGGTGAGCAGTTGCAACACTTGTTTTTTCTGGGTTTTGTTCCTCTTGTTGTTGTTTTCCTTTTCACAATTTATTGTTGTTGTTGTTGTTGTTATTATTATTATTACATTTCAATTATTAAACTGTTCTTATCTCAACCCATGAGTTTTCTTACTTTTACCCTTCCAATTCTCTCCCCCATCCTACCGAGGGGGATTGAGTGAGCAGCTGTGTGGTGCTTAGCTGCCGGCTGGGGTTAAACCACAACAATCACTTGCACATACCGACACTGAAATTAATTTGACTGGCATTAAAATGGCTTTCGCAGAAGAGTCTTCTGGATATCTTTGCGGGGGGCACTCATCTTTACAACACCAACTTATCCAACATCATCAGCAAACTTTGTCATATCATTGTGTTATCAAACTACAAGCTGTGGAAGAATTTGAATATAGCCAGTAACTGGGAAGCAAAACAGCAGGTTAAATTCAATACTGGGAAACATAAATATGAAAAAAACCTTCTCTAGGTACATAAAATAATGGTCTCTAGTATGTTATTATCATTAGCAAGTTCATTAGAGAAGAGAGATCTTGGACTTATTTTGGCTCCTCCTCTGGCAGCAATAGCTCCCTAAACAATAATATCTAACAGGCACATAGAACATTTATCATTATTAAGAAGAGAAAATCAAACCCAAAGTGTTACTCACATCTGAATTAGTCATGCAACAATACCTTTGATACTACATACAATTCTGTTCTCAGAAACAATATAACAGAACTAGAAAAAGTGCAAAGAGAACAAATTAGCAACATGATACAGCTTCTACGTGAAAAGCATTTAAATTGATCAGGACTCTTCATCTTGGGAAAGAAATCAATATGGAAACCAAGGCCTTTAAAATCATGACTGGCATGAAACAAATGAAGGGAAATGTTTATCTGCTAACTTTCAAATGAAAAACCTAAGGGAGATCCAAGAATATCAGACCTCAAGTTTAACCAAATAATTACTATCTCACTCAACAAAACTGAATTATGGAACTAATCAATATAAAGTGTTTGAGGTGCCAAAATGATACACTTAACAAACCAATAGGAAAAGTCATGAGAGAAAGATGCAGTAATGACAAAACACAACAAACTGGAGATTATCTCCAGCTCAAGGACTTTATAAACTACAGGTATCCTTATACTAGGAAACAATGGGAGAGGTGTTGAAATAAAGCTCTGTTGAGCTTCTCCCTGTCCTCATGCTCTTTCCCAAAGCAGCTGGAACAGGACACTTATACTCATTTTAAACTTCCAGGGTGAAGCACAAATGCAGTTCCCTGCTACCACAGATGTTGCAGTTTATCTTCCAGTGTTTGGGGAAATTGCACAGACAACCCACCCAGCATGTAAGGGGTGAGTCTTACCTTCGGAAAAGTCACCCTCTAGATTGTGCCCCCTCAGATGAGAAGAACTCTTGATGTGAATTGAGTGTGGTTGTTCTTTTGGTGTTGTGACACAGGTGAAAATTTGAAATAGGTAGAAGTAAAAATGTCGAAGTAAAGCAATGTGCTTCCAATTAACTGAATTTCTTTTTCTTCAACTTACAAAATGTTAGCATTGATGTTTGCATTATCAGCATGTTAGACTGAATATAAAGGTATGAAATGTTTCCGTGGTCACAAATCAACTTTCTCCTATCCCCAGAGTTTTCATTCAATGGGAAATTTTTTCTTTTCATTCTGATTTGGAACAACACAAGTTTTGCAAATGTTGCCATTCCCAGAAATTCCATTTTCCTAACAGCTTGTTCTTCATCATACACTGACTATGAAATGCCAGTGTGTTTGTCTGGAAAAGGCAGGTTTGTGTCACTTACAAACATTCATCTCATAGATATCTTTATCCATACAACTGCTAATCCTTAGTGATCCCACTAAGATGTCTCCCTCAGCAGGAAGCTAGAGTGACAGTGAGCTCAGATTTTCTGGTCCATGGAAGCTGGATCCAGCAATTCTTGTATCCCACACCCAAACTATCAATCTAAAACAACAAACCACTTTAATCACACAAGTACTTCTTGGCAAGCACAAAGTACAAAAGAGGAATAACAACTCTCCCAACAAAGAAACAGGAATGCTTGTTCTCATTAAGGGTTTCCCTTGAATTTTACTCAGCAGCAATAAGAAACAGGGTTCTCCAGGGCAGACCACGTTCAACACTATTCTGCAACGTGTGATTGCAAGTAAACAGGAGCTCTCAAAGGATAAGATCTTAAGGCACCTTGTTTTTTGTTTTTTAAGGAGAAGCTACCACAATGCAGGAAAGCCATGTTCAGTCTCTGAAGAGCCATGTGCTACTTCAATATCTTGGTGAGGACTTTTTCTTTACATGGTGGTTTTTACTATGCCTAACACAACAGGGTTCTGTGACCCTTCTCAGAGGAAACTGGGTATTACTGTCCTGCAATAAATAAATAATTGTAAGCATTCAAAACTTGTTCTTCTTGAAGGTCAGACTGTGATTTGGACAAGAAGAGAATAAGATTTAAGACAAACCTCTCCAACAAGCCTGCTATAAACCAGACTACGTCAAGTAAATATGATATTTTTTAAAATAAGTCTCAATGGGGCCTAAGACCTTTTATAAATGGAACATGATTCATGATCCTTAGGTAGGAATGATATATCACTTTATACTGCAATGCACTTATAGAGAACCATGCAGCTACGTGTGTGTGGGGAGGGGGCAGCTTTCTCTGAGTGACGTATGGGAAGAGGTCTTAAAGGTCTTGCTCCAACTTCCATTTTATAATTGATGATTCTTTCTCCCCTGCAAAAAGCACGTTTCATACAGGTTTCAAAATTGTTTTTGCAGAGATGAATAAGTATCATGTAAGTTCTTATCTCTCCTTTTCCTATCGTCCAAGTCAGATGTCTAGTTCAATGCCCAAGAGGGGACTTACAGGACCAGAAAGCTTCTGATTTCAGTCATCTGGCTTTTGCTGTGAGAAAACACCTCTGCTAATGCCATGTCTTAATAGTTTGCCTGTTCTTTCTTAACACTAATTTGTTTTGCTGACAGAGTTATGCCCATGGAAACTAGCTCTTTACCTACTAGGTTGAAAAGTTCATCCTGTTCTACTTTTTAATAGAACAACAAAACTTTCTTGTAAACTCAGCTCCCAGAATCCATTACAAGTCCGGTGTAGCTGACTCTGACCAAATGCTGGCATCATTTTAATAAACCACAAATTTTGACAAGTTTTTTCCTTCTTCTCTGCTAGCATTTAATACGTCTTTTCCTCCAGGCATACCCATCAGGTAGCATAAATCTCCTGCCACAAGCATGAGTCTCTAAAGGAACAAGATTTACCTTTGACAGAATCTCATGCATGAGATCATCTTCAGGGTAGATTTATCATGTCCTATGCAGCCCACATGCTGAAAAAGCATTTCACCTTTCACTTTTTCATAATATTCCTTTAACTATACTTTTTCTTTAAAAGGGACAGCTTTGTCTATATGCACTTAAACTCTTCAGTCACTTTACCACGTAAGCCACAGAACAGATTTCCTTCCAGGAATTGAAAGAAAAGTAACTGAGAACCTAATCAGCTATTACCTCCTGAAAACAGCAACGCAGGTCTAATGGAATTTAAATGAAATTTAAAATATTTTTCATAATGGGAGAAAATAACTAAATCTGTCTTCAAAAGATTTGAGGCTTGTGCTAAGACACGGTGTTAGCTTTCCAAACATAACATACCGCCATGCAGTATGCCCAGACTAGAACAAGCGCAACTTAATCTTTTATTCGAGGTCATTAAACAAAAGCATTCAACGCAGCTCAAGAAGTCTTATTCATCGCCATAGCTCCATAGCATCAGAGGAAAAAGAAGTATGTTGAAAAGTCTTCATAGCGGAGAAAATCCTTCCAGCTAAAACAGAAGCCACATAAGGAGTTTTGTCGGAAGGTTACTCCTGATGGAAAGGAGAAGTTTCCTGAATATTATTTTGAAGGTTGCCTTAAAACCAACCTGAACAGATTTCTTTGTGTTTTGCTAAAAGGTACACAGATGAACTAGTGTCTTTCTTACTACTGACCAGGGCTGGGTGGTGTTGGTCTTTATTGATAAACCTCAAAATTTCTGAGGGGTTTTCTTTGCAAAGAAAATCACAAATTGTGAGTGGTTCCACTTAGGTCAACTTCTTTCTGGCCAAGTGCTATTGACAGCTGGTCCAGCTCCACCACAGCACAGACAGCACAGACTCTGGCCACAGGAAGGTACAGGAAACCCACCAACAGAGACCACACAGACAGGGAACTCACAGCTTTCACATTTTACCTTTGTTCCTAAAGCAAATCCCTTCCGAAAAAGTCAGTTAACCATTGCTGTCACATCTGTAAAACGGTGTTAAAAGTGACCTTCTTCACAGGGAAAGTTGTGATGAAGCTTACTGGCAAATGTAGGTCCCAAAACCCATGGGTTTCCTTAAAAACAGACTCAGAACCACAGTAATTCTCAAACTCAGGAACTGTCTTACAGATATTACTGTAAGCAGCAATACAAGCGGCAGGAGTTCCCTCACGTCTCTCATCCCGCTCCTAACCTTTTGCTTCCTCCCCAGTGCCGCAGTGCACCACCCAGCTGTGCTGTGAGCCAGGTCGGGTAACTGATCTGGCTTCAAAACAAAGAGCCCCCCACGCCTTTTAAAGCCAGTTTAATTCCCTACTCTTGTTGCCAGTCCCACAAACAGCTGCACCTTCATAACTCCTTACATCAGCACTGCTGCTGAACTCCCCAGATGGTGTTATCTATGAAGTGTTTGGTTTGTGTTGGTTTTTTTTTTAACAAATATCATTATGTATGACCTGCTGCCTTTGAGAAACTGGAGGAGGCTAATGGCAGGAAGGGTGGGTATCCCTCTCTCTCTGGAAGGAAAGCGAGAAGGAAATGCTCAGCAGTCACCAGGTCTTTGAATCTTTCTTCAAGTGAGCCTTTCTGCTCAGCCCTGAAGAGACGAGCATCTGGGACACAAACAGAAACCCCTCACTCATCAACTATAGAGTGCACTTGACTTTAACAGCTGTTTGCCTACAATATCGTAGAAGCCCCTAGGTATCTCAGGTATGTTCAGAGAAGAAAGGAGTAGAAAGAAGGAAAAAAAAGCACCTATAGACTTCTTTTCACGACATAAAAAATAAAGCCTGCCTCCTAATATTTCATTCAAATGACCCTAATGAGCAAGGAATTATTCCTGTGTGCAAAGTAAGCCAACAGGAGCTGAAATCTATCATTTCTTATGAACTAAAAGCTTATTACTGTTTATTGGCATGCTGCATGTGCACTTCATTAATTCTTCATAAAAATCTGTTTTCAATTAAAAAAATGAAATGGCTGTGATGGGAGGTGAATGCAAGTTCTGCATCGCACTTTTTGCAGCAAACCATCCCAACACAAACTTCCAGAAACAGCAGATGTGACTGCCCATCTTTTGGCAGTGACGCATGCCAAACAGCTGTTTGCTTATGAGAACCAGGAGAGTTCAGCTTTGCTTAGAGATGTTTCGTGTGAATTTATACTGCTAAATACTTACATTTCTTTGTTGCATTGGGACTAGTTTCTGTCACATGCGAGAGCATGACACAACAGGAGAGAGAGGAGACATTTTGCCTGAATCTTTTCTTCCCCCTCACTTCTGCATTCCCTTCTTCACCTTCCCCCAGACAGCAACCTTTGAGCCAAGGAGCTCAATTTCCATTGGGGAAAAACATTAGCAACTTGCAATCAAAACCGAGAAGACGTAACTACTCGTGGACTTTTTTGGATTAGGAAAACGGAAACCCCGATTTCATACAAGGAATACACCTTTATCTGAAAAACAGGCAGGGAGGGAAGGCCCTCCCTGGTAGGCCCCAGCGTGCCTATCTGTGGCTAACATAGTCACAGTTGCAGCAATATTCCAGAGCATAAAGCAGCGTCAGTAATTCTCCTGCCTAGAGGCCAGCAGCAGCAATCAATGGTTTAATTTTGCAAATTTAAAAAGGGGAGAAATAGTGCCAGCACCTCAGTCCTAAGTGAAGGCCCTTTCACTGCCTGTGTGCTGAGCGCTGCCTTCTCCATGGAGTACATGTTAATGTCAGGAAAGAGGGAGATAGCATTTAAATTCATCTTACTTTGCATTGCAACACTGTGTACGTAAACAATCCAGTTTATCATGCATCACTCAGATCTCTGCAGGCGATACAGCACAAGGCAAATGTACATAACCCCCTGGCAGGGGATAATCAACCAAGGATCTCCTTCCGAGTCTGCTGGGCAAAGCTTGGCATCCCTTCCCCTGGCACCAACAGGTCCGTGCTCTTGCTCACATTCTCCCACTTAGGTAACAACTGGAGAAACGGGCCTGGTTAGACCTTTGCTGCAGATTTCCCTGCCTGCCTGACATGCCTAATGCTGTGGTTGACGGGACAGCTCTGCATTGCATATTCCCTCTTTTGATTCCAGCTCCTGACCTCTGGCTTTGGAGTTTGACTCCTGACGCTGAACATGGCTCTTGATTCCTTGTTTCAGTTTGTCCGGACACTCACAATAAGCACCTTGTTACAGTGATCAACTGAACAGGGAATTAAGCAAGTAATGGTCAGTGCAGAGTACAGAAGATAACTGAGAAAGATGAGGGAGACCAATATTATGACTACTAGTAGAGCGGAAAGAACAGATTAACTTAACAATCACCATGAGCAATAATGGACAAGAACTGACTTCTTGCCAGCACAGAGAGAGGATCTGGACAAACACTAGGAAACGGGTCACTGCAGCTGTGTCTGGTTTGGTTTGGAGGATGTGAGAGTGAAGGAAGTCAAGAGGAGAAAATTGCAGTGATCAAAACAGAAGACACTTAGGGCCACATGGTTGTACTTCAGTATCATGGAAGGAGTGAGAAATCCAGATTTTATAGGTGTTGTATTGCATCACAGGAAAGATTATGGGATTATCAAGGGGAAAAGAGGGAACGTGATGAGAATTTTGGGGAAAGTCATTAAGCACACATGCTTTCTGCTAAGTTCTGTTCGAAACTTTACCTCTACTGCCCCTGAACTACTTTGTGCTTATCTTAGAGGAACAGGGAGAAAAAGAAAGATGAAGTAGACAGAATACGACTGAAAGTCAAAGAAAAAAAGAAAGAAAAAGGAAGAGATGCCTTAGAACTTTCTCAATCAGCATACACCTATTGCATTCACTGATTGATCTGAGTAGACGATTCCTGTGTATTTAGGATAGGGCTTAATCCCAAACTACCTGTTTTTCCTCTCCCAATGGCCATCTTCATTTCTTTGCCCACACAGCGCTTAAGTCCCTCCACCTACCATGGTATCTGAGATAAATCAATTCCCAGCCTTCTCAGAATAGGTCCCTATGTCCTCGCAAAATGTCTTTTCGCACTCCTCCTGACTATCTTCTGCATAAATGCATGAGAGCAAAGCTATTCTTCCTGTACAGGGTTAGCCATATTGTTCACTTTGAACATTCTTCCATCTAGGAAGGCAGTCATACACAGGCTTCACATTCAGGATCCTCGTGTCTCTTTTCCTTGTATATTTTTAGGAAACCTGACTTCTGATACAACTGACCTATTTCTCAGCTGTGTCTTTGGATTGCATCTGGGATGCGTCAGCACTGCTAGAGGCACTTTAGCAAAGTCCAAAAGGAGGAGATAAATTGCACTGGAGACAGGGGAGAACTATTTGCACTACATGTAATACACATGTTAATATGTATTATGCATGGCTATATTATATATATATTATGCACAGCTAACATCTTCCACTTCCCTCTCTTTAATATTGAAAATGTCTGTGACGCAGTTCTGCTCTAGTCTCCTCACCCCCCTTATATTTGATAGCGTATGGAATAAGCAACGGTCAGCCTTTTCTCCTGGCTGGGTGAGGCAGCAGTCAGCGTGATACCTGGTATGGCTGTGATGTTTAACCGTCCTCCCTTCATGTTCTTTTCAACCCTCCCCAGCTGCAACCAAGCCAGTGGGGGAGGGAAACCCTCACAGTCAAACCCAGAAAGTGCTTAGTGAAAACAAATAAGGTTGCTAAGGAACCGTAAAGATAAACTCAAACCCACAAAAACCAGGAAATAGAAAGGAGTTCATATGCTCTTTTCAAACACACACCACTCACTGCTCTCAGTCTGTCATGTTATACTAGCACACAGCTAAGGCTGGCATTATACGTGCCCAGAACTGATTCCCAAAAATGTGGGAATCCCAAGCACAAAGCACATCGTGCCACTCAACAGTATCTACTGCTCTTCCTGCTTTTTTTTAATTACACCACACATAAAAAGAGCCAAGTAAACTTACAGCGCAGGTAGACTATAAATTCTATGTATATCGTTAGTTATCTATAATGACAGTAGCCTAGTTAACAGTAGCAATGAAGATGCCAACA
>VYZW01032140.1:7272-40022 GCA_013401315.1 Balaeniceps rex
AAAGTTTTTTTGCAGGAGATATATGAGATGGCAGGTACAAGAACTTGTAGCAAAGATTTGACAATGAACAAACTGGCCTTGCTACAAAAAATAATGAAAGCATTTTCTGCTTTACCATGCTGAACTCATTATCCAGAGGAACTACAGAATCAGTGCTAAGCAGCTCTACTTTCATCATCAACTCTGCCTTCTAGAAGCATAAACCACTAGCTCTTAAGGCGAGTTCATACTTACTGCTCAGCTAAGCCAATTGTGTGGGTGAAGAGACCAAACAAGGGTTTGACACGAGGGAGAGAGACGCTAAAGAAATGCACACTTATGAAAGTACAATACTTCAGTACTAACCCTTCAACAGAAGTTTACAGAAGCAAATAGCTTCAGTGCACGCCCTTCTTTAAATTGACTGTTTAAGAAGCCTGAACTAGGTAGGGTAAGGTAACAGCCAGGCACAGATCTTTCTCCTGTACTCTATGACCAGTATCAAACACTCAAAAATGTAACACGTGTAATTAAGTAAAAAGTATCATGAACAAGCCACAGCTTATTCACATACCTACCACTCTTCAAGAAGATACTGCAGTGTAATTAAAAATGGCAGAGTTTTTGAAAGACTAAAAAGATGACAAAATGAAAAGATTTTGAAGTATTAATGCATTACTCCCGATGTTTAATTAATACCAAACAGTAGAGAAAAGAGGGTGTATGCAGTCTAATATGTAAACAGGACGTGAATAAACAAAGACTTCTAAGTCCTGACATTTTCTCTTGCCTTGTTTTTGCAGCTAGTGATAATGAGAAGTGAAATGATCTGTCCACATGACTCTGCTGACCTGGCTAATATTTCTTCCCTCAGAAATACTGCTTATGATGTTCTCTAACGATGCAAGGTCACAGAGTAGGCATTGCAAGGTAGTATCAGTTCAAAGCTTGGGGTGCACATCTGAGATGGAAATGCCTGGTACAATAATATCTACAACCACACATACTAGAAGCTACACAGTAGAAGACATACAATGTGTCTTAACAGCTCTGGAGATGCAAGAGGAATTATACTAAAATCAATGTACTATTGGAAAAGTGAAAGAGGGCATCTGAGAAAAAACACATCTAGACCTATTGCCAAGAAGTATTATGAAGGTGGTGATAATAGCTAAAAAAAAAAAAGTCAAACAATTAAAGGATTTGAGATCATGAAAGAAAGTTACTGTAAAAGAAAACATACATTTGACTACTGTAGTGAGTCACTGTATTCTAGCAACACCATAAAAGTATTTTTAAAAATAATTGGCAAGTGTTGAATCAATGTTAATAGTTCTGCAATACTATCCACAGTATCTTAATACTTACCGCCTGTTTAACAGTTGATGATTACCACTTTAAGGTCCTGAAATGGCTTGAGTATCCACATCTTAATACCCAGCACAAAGTGGGAAGAAGTTTGCAGCTTTGCCTGCATTCTTTACCAACCAAGGCTGATTTATAATTCAAGTGCTTCATTATAGGCTTGCAATTCTGCTTGTCAATACATTTCTTAAGTACACTCTACCTGCATACCTACCCAACTGCATCTTTGTTTAGCTGATTCTGAGAATGCCTAAATTGTCAGAGCCAAGCGTACTTCCGAGCCCTTTGACCAGCAATGTCCAGCTCTCGATTTGGGTGAACCCTAAGCATGCAGTACTTCTTCCTCTTCCCTTCTTATTCCTGCACCTTGGTGTCCACGGGAAGTAGCCTTGTGTCAGGAAGCAGCAGGAGCAGCCTTCTCTGCAAGGGAAGGTGAGCCAGAGGCTGAGGATCACAACAAGGCGGACAGGGGCTGTTTCATCATTGACAAGGTGTGCATTTCCACAGTACCTCAACAAGTAGAGTGGAGCAGGTCCAGTGACGATGACCAGGGTCGGCCATAGTCCAGTGATCAGCAGGCAAGTCTACAGCAGGTCCAAGGTCAAGCCAGGAGGTCAAGGCAGAGGGGTCAAAGTCGGGATAAGCAAAGTACAGGGCCAGGCACAAGCATATCTACAACACAGCTCAGACAAGGAGCAAGGGTCTGAGCATAAAAGCAACTCCTGAACAAAGTGGGGGTGGCCCCCAACGAGGCTTCTCACAGCTCTGTCTCACATAGCTCTGATCTAAGGCTATACAACTGCATGTATCAAGAGCTGGCTTTGAGCACAGGCAGTTAAACCCTAAGGAGGTGGGGAAAGATGTTGCAGAACCTCTGCACCTCACTTAGAGCCATGGCACCCTGCATGCATGGATTAAAAGAAAAGTACAGGGTGCTGTGGCCAAGTCCCTGATCTGGACAACATGAACAAGGGGATTGTGGAATACACTATAACATACCACTCTGCCTAGGTCCAGCCAAAAGGAACCACTCAGATACAACAGTCTTTAGATTTGTGGTAAGGCATTTTCCTGAGTAATGTGACATACCATTTAAAACATCAGCACTATGCAGTACCAATAAAGGACTTAACAAAGTTAAAAATTAAATGGACAAAACACACTTATCAAGAAGAATATCTACATCTCTAACTCAAAGGATGCCTAGGCATTCTTGGATGATGATGATCAATGGTGATGAGGAGAAGTAATCCTAGGCCAAAAAAGCTCTCATCTTGGATTGCTGGACCTGTTTACATTGAATGCATTATAATGTAGCCAAATGCAAAATTGAAACAAGAAAGGCATCCCACGTCTGATAATAAACAGCTCTGTTGTGGAAAGAAGGAGATCAAAAAATTGTTTAGGGAGTCGGAGCAGACAAGCAACCTAACACAAGTTCCCAGTGCAATAATGACTCAAAAAGGCGAATGGGATCCTTTAATGTATGAGGCCTAGAGTAATGAATGTGAGTTGGGGAATGACTATATATGTCTCTATAGCACTGGTGAGAGCAGTATAATTGGAATACTCTGTGCAGTTCTGATGTCTACACTTTGAAGGGTGTTAGAAATTGGTAAAAGCGTTGCAATGGCCACAAAGGATATCAGTGGAATAGGTCTTAAGACAAAAAAAAAAGTTCAAAGTGTCAGTTTACAAGCACTGTCTGTAAGCTAAAATCTGTTTTACTTATTAAAAAATGAGTTACTACTGACAGGGACAATTCCTGTGTCCTTAAATTAGTAGGGAAAGGCACATCAGAAGCCTAGAAGTTATAAGCTGAATCTGGAAAGCAGTAGCACAGTGTTAATTTTATATAGTAAGAGTGACAAAATCCTCGATAAACAGCCAGTGGTGTGGTGGGCTTTTATCCCTTGGACTGAGTTTTCATACCAAAATTGAATGGTTTCCTGCAGAGGCATAGAGATGAGCAGAAGTTGCACTTCAGTTAACAAAAGCTCAGTGTCTAACATTGCCTTTAGGAAGTCCAACAAGGGGAGCTGACGGTTCCAGCCAGCCTTAAATTCTCTGAATCTCAGACTAGCCAAGGATGTTGTCTGGTTGAAGCTGAGATAGATTAAGATGTTAGCACTTCTCACTGCACTTTGGGCTATCAATGACTGCAAGCACACTAGATGTACCAACAAGACTGCCAGGTCACCCCCTAATCCAGTTTTGTTGAAATGATCTAGGCTAGCAAAATCCTGCCTTTAAAGAGGGTAAGCTAACCTGATTATTTTGACAAAAGTGAAGATGTAGTCTATCTTGTCTGCCAGCAGAACAGAATGCCAAATGATTTTCCTGTTAGCTACAGAATGTGTATAGATTTAGAAACTGGGTGGATTGTGATTGAAGCAAAGAAGGTAGCCAAAGAACTGAAGAAGTTATCTGAAGATCATAAATATTTGAGACACAGATTTTAGATTTTAGGGTGAACCTATAAATCATTTATGCCTCTGTCAAACTCATGTATGAAGAATGGTAAAAAGGAAATCAATAATTTTCTAATACCATAACATGAACGTGATTTAATGAGAAATTGTATCGCTGATTCACCAGAAAGATGGTATTTTTAAATATCCAACTTGGGTGAAATATGTCTGAATTAAAACCTATGGAAAGATGTATGGATTTTAAAAGCCTTCACATTGATTTTCAGATAAAATGCATGCTAACTTATAAGCCTATTTAAACATAATTTTTTTATTAGCAGCATATCCTATGATATTGCTCACAAATGTAAGTCTCTCTATGAACTTGTCAGTCTCAGACAATCAGCTGCAATAACATATGTATTTATACAGAAATTTCAACTTAAGAATTGGTGTAATGGATACATAGTGTCCTATTGCCACAGTAGCACTAGAATGTGTTTTATTCTTTACACCACAACCTTGAGCAGTGTATTAAAGAGCTTAATTTGCCAGCTTTTTGCCCGTTATTCATCTGTTGTTCTGTATCAGCAATGTATTCCTTAAGGCAAATACATGTAATAAGCTCAGTAACTGAAAGTTATTTCTACACTAATATTTTATAACACAATTCCCTTATCCAAGTGTCATTAGCAAGAGTACAGATCAATTTCAGATGGTTTTTAAATGATTAATTTAAAATCAAAGATTGCTACAAGCCCTCTCTCTCCTATCCCTAGTTTTTCTGCTCTCAAGCTTTAGGGTTTTACCTCCCTGAGGGAGCAGTTCCACATGGTGGCTGAGTGGAATAATGGCTTGCAGCAGTGTTCCTGCTCTTTCCCCTTTCTCCTCCCACTCCTGCAAGGGAGGTCAGGCCACTCCTTTCCACCTGCTCTGGCACTCATCTGATTCCCAGCTGAATGAGTTCAGTTCAGTAAACTGGCAGAAAACTACATGTTTTTTTCTTGATGGGTTAAGTTTTTTGCTGATTCAGCCAAGCAGAATTCTGCCATATCACATGAGTGTTACAACTTGTCAGGTTGGGCAGAAACTTCAAAATCATCACTGGGGAAAATAAAGCAAGGAGTGCACATTTCAAGGTATCTCATTTCTCTGTGACCTTTCCTGTAATGACTGTTATAAAAACACTGCCAGCTTAGTAAAAGGATTTGGCTCACCAAGGAGTCAGGTGAGTGCCAGAGCTGGCACAAGGAAAGCAGTGGCAGCAAGCGTGTCTGTGGGAGTCACCTCTTTCAGCTCCAGTGAGCTACTAGGTTGGCTCAGCTGGTCTTATGGGACTGAACCCTTAAGCATGCCATGCTGGCAGATGTTTGGGAGCTGTATGAACTCACTTTGGACAAAAAAAAAAAAAAATTATTACTTATATTTAAACACTGAAATGGCCAGCCCCCAACAGCATACCTAAATGGTTTTAGATTGCTGGGACCCACAGCTCTTTACAGAGCCCAAGGATCAATTAATCTTTTTTAATGGGAAAGGAGGTGAGTGCCTTTAACTGGAAAAAGTTTACAGTGTTGCTTCTGTTCCCCTAATTTTGCCTCCCCCGAAACCTAGTTGCATTAGCTAAGGTGAATTAGCATATGGGTGTGAGAAAAAAAGGTCTGGGATACCTGAAGGTCTCCTTAAATTGGCTATCTGCCAGTGGAAATAAACAGTGAAGTGCATGGTCCAATAAACAGTAAATTTAAATGCAGGATTCCTACTTCTGTATCCAAAATGCCATGGCCACACGATGCAAAGCACTGATCTGACCAAAAAAAAAAAATCCCTTTTGCAGGTTCAGGTTTGTTTAAAATATGTTGAAGGGTTGGATTTGCATCATTACAGTTTATACCAGATTAGACATCACCTATTTTCAAGCAGCTGGCAGAAAGGTCTAAAACTGGTATAAACCCTTTTTTATATACTCCGGCTATTTCCATAAAAACGTCACCTTATGCCCATCCTGCTCCAGAACAAACACATACTGCTAGGTGAGCTGGTGGTGGAATACAGTAACGACAGTTAAATCACAGCCTTAGGGCAGCTGCAAAAGCTCTGTAAATTCAGGTCAGCATCCCTTGACTGAGTGCACATCAACTGTCTTTGGCTCAGGCAGCATCAATCAGGGTCTCAATATGTTCCTCCCAAAGGAATCCATTGCCCATCAAGGAAGGAGGCAACAGGGCCATCAGGAATACATGCTACGGCATATAGGTAGAACATTCTTCATGGTGATGCTTTTCCCTTAACCCCCACTTATTTTCAAGTAAACACCCCAGTAAAATAGGGGAACTATGAATGGTGGTCAGTCTAACAAACAGACAGTCACAATGAGAAACACATGAAAAACAGCAGTATACTTAAATTCCAAATCCTTGTTTTAATGGAGTATTTCTCTTACACAAAAGACATCTTGCTAATCATATCCTCATAACATATTCTGCATTCAGTCCTTTTTTTTTTCCAGAGAAAAAGTTAACTTGTCTTGTGCTAATCACCAAATTGAGTCTCAGTTTTACATCTGATCTTAAGATCAAATTTTATTTGTCAGCACTTATACTGGAAGGAACAGTAGATATTTAGAGGACATCAGGATCCAGTTCCCCACTGGAAAAAAGCTCTCTCTCAAGCTAATGATGCACTAAAGCACTGATGGCATAAAAACAAATGCTTGTTTGGTCTTGTTCTGAAACTGTAGTCTTGCCCTCTGGCCAAGAACCAAATGTGCTACCAGATGAGTGATACAGAGACACTGAAGAGCAACATGAAACAGCAAGACTGCCAAGACTGCACTGTATCACCTTCATATCCAAGGCTTTTGTCTGAGTTAAAAAAAAAAAAAGACACACCAAAAAAAACCCCCAAAACAAAAACAACCAAAAAAGCCACAAATAAGTAATCCTTTGTCTGGAAGCTTGTAAATCAATTCATGACTGTACCACACGGAGCTTGGTAACACTCATATAACATTAGATCTTTTAGCAGAAATTGGACACATCCACCTTTTGCTGAAAGTGTTTTCATGCATTTTCCAGCAAAACATAATTACCTGTCTGTGAGGGATTTTGTTTTCTTTTTGGTTTTAAATAGAAAGCTTTGTTGCCTTTCATTTAGCTTGAATGCTATGGACAGGCAGAACTCAGACTTGAAAACAAAGACTGTTCAAATTGCTAAATATCAACATGAAAAACACTAATAAATATTCCTAGGACATTCTTGATGTTTTAGCTGGGAAAGAGATGATCTATCCTGAATAAAATGTCATGTACGCTAGGATACATTAAGATACATTAAGAGTCAGAAAGAAAAATGAGTGCTTACATGCACTTATGAGAGAAGGAGGTACGCTTATAACTACAGTAATGTAATTTCTGGCACTGCATAGTAAATCAAGTTTCAGTTTTAGTTATGGGATACCCATGTTGACATAGTTATCAAAGACAAAGCTTTTCTGTATAAGTTGGTTTAGAAAATTAACTGTGTCAGCAAAATTATTATATGACAGTAGAATTGGATCTACATTTGAGACTTGGTTGAAAGAGAAATACCTTGAAAAATTAAACACCTGCAACCAATATTGCTACATCAGGCAAAATTTATATTGTAGACCTGGTATAAAAGTTAAATATTGCCTTTGTCTATGGCCCTGTGTGAGCAGCATCCTCCCATAAGAAGCGGAACGTTCCCACAATTGGAGTCCAAGGTCGAAACTGTAAAGGCAATGATCTGAGTCTCGACTGTACCATGCTTTCCCATAGATACCTTCCAAGTTACAAACTCATAAAAACCACAGTTAAGATTCCACAGTCAGTCTAGTAACATGTACCTCATGGGAGAAGTGCTAGCGAAGCCAACTAAAAGCTCAGGGATACTAATCTCCTAAAACTTGGCAAGATTTACCTCTGAAGTTAGTGGACTCCCCTCCCCCCAGAAAAACCCACAACCCCACAAAAAAACTAAGAAGAAGGAAAAAGACTAAAAAGGCAAAACCAAACCCTCTAAAATCCTATCATAACAATGTTGAGAAAACACTGATGACTATAACAGGAAACACTCTAGAATGGCAAGAAAATGTTCTAGACAAATAAATAAGTGTTTTTCCATTACCAGTGATAATTTTCAAATTAAAAATTTGGTAACATTTGATATTATTAAATTTGTTTTGGAATTCTAAGCATTTTTTTTTCTTAAAGGACGTTCGGTGAAACATCATTGTTTTCTACTTCAGGGACCCAGCTGACCTGTCAGCAAACTGTAGACATCACTTCATTGGCACAATGTAACAGTTCTCCACTACTGCAAAGCCAAAAAAGGGCTTTATCATATTTGGGTCTGTGGCAAAAAAATGTATTTCATAGGTAAAACCAAAGGTATAATAATCCAGATTTTGGACAACCTGCATTTGGAAAACAAGATTTATTTGAGGCAGATAACTCACAAGTGCTTTATATAGCTTTACATAAAAATGCCTTTTGTGCCATTTGTAAAGAATATGCCTTCTGAGTCCACTTGTGAAAAAATACTTAGAGAGAAATGACTATATAACTCTACCCCTATGTAAGCTAACAGGGTAGGACTGACTTCGCAGGGAAAGGAAATTGCTGAGGTCCAGCCTAAAGTTACTTTGTTTCTAAGAAATCCAAAGCACTCAATGGTATTTATTTGCTTAAAAAACCCACCTACTTTTGTGAATGAAAATGCGGCTTTCCAAGGGTGATTTAGACATCACTTGGTAGCAGATACTGATGGAGCAGGTACAGAAGGTTACTTGCAACCGGCTCCTTTCTCTAAATCTGTGCCAAGGTTCTTCCAGATCACACGAAACATAAAATGTTTCTGGTTTAGCCCATATATGGCACACAGAAGTAGCTCTTTACTTTCTGTAGTGATTAACTACTCCTCTCTGCTGCACCCACTTTTAGTTAGCCCAACTGAGAAAGTAAATGTGCTTATTTTTCATTCAAGAGTAAAATCACATTTGGACAATCACTATTCCCCTATCCCTCCTGTGTAAACATCAAGGACTGGAAGGATTACTTCCTTGCTTTGGAGTCCATATGACACTTGGAGATGGGTCTCAGAAAAATGGGTATCTAAGTCTACGAGGAAAGATTCACTTCAGGACAAGCAGAGCCTGAAAGGAAAATGGAAATATTTAAAACGTGAGATCAGAAAGATGGGCCATGCATTGCAAAACAGAGGAAGGGAATTATTCATGAAGGATGGTTTCATAAGGGATCCACATAGATGCTGCAGGGGTGCCAGCCCCAGGGCACCCTGACAGAGCCCTGCTTGCACCCCAACCTCACAGAGCTGCCCTAGTTTGGGCAGGAACATGTCTGCTTCTCCCTCCCCGCACAGCAGTACTAAGGTGTTAATTAGGCGCATGGGACAGCACTCCTTAGGACAGACATCTGCAAAAGCCCTTGGTATCATTAGCGGCGTCTCATCTCCTTTTTTCCCTCCTGCGGGAATTTTATTCCTTGGACCAGTTCCGCCCTCCTTCCCCGCAATACACCTTTCCTCTCTCCTACCTCAGACCGTGCGGCTACACATGGGGAGGGCAGCGGGGTCGGTCGCCATTTTGCGACGAGGACCCGCGGGGGTCTCGGGGGGGCGGCGCACGGAGGGGGCAAAACGGGAGAGCGGCGTGAGTTGCCTTCCTCGTCCCGTCCTGCCCTCCTCAAAAAGGCCCGGGATAATATAAACCGGGCCGGGGGCCCGGAAAGAGGGGGAGAGAAGGGGCGTCCCGCCGCCCCGCGCTGGGCGAGGGGCGAGGAGGGGGGCGTTTGGCCGCTCATCACGCCGCAGCCTACAGGCAGGNCCCTTTCCGCTCTCCTACCTCAGACCGTGCGGCTACACATGGGGAGGGCAGCGGGGTCGGTCGCCATTTTGCGACGAGGACCCGCGGGGGTCTCGGGGGGGCGGCGCACGGAGGGGGCAAAACGGGAGAGCGGCGTGAGTTGCCTTCCTCGTCCCGTCCTGCCCTCCTCAAAAAGGCCCGGGATAATATAAACCGGGCCGGGGGCCCGGAAAGAGGGGGAGAGAAGGGGCGTCCCGCCGCCCCGCGCTGGGCGAGGGGCGAGGAGGGGGGCGTTTGGCCGCTCATCACGCCGCAGCCTACAGGCAGGGGCGGCCGGCTCGCCGGCTCCCTCTAGGCATCGCGGTCTCAGGAAAGGAGGAGGAGGAGGAGGGTGTTGTTTTTTTCTATTTTTTTCCCCTCCTCTCTCTCTCTTTTCCAGCCAGTAAAGAGTGTCTGCCCCTTTGAACCGCTGGTACAGCGCCTGCGGCTGCACGCGGCTGCACACGCACACGCACACACACACACACACACACGCACACACACTGCCGCCGGCTATAAATAAGTTAAGAGCGGGGCAGAGGGCGAACAGTGCGCGTCTGCCGGCGGGCCGAGGCAGCAGGGACCGCCGCCGCCCCGCCCAGCCTCTCAGGCGACTCAGCCCGGCCGGCGCTGCCCCTGGGTGCCGTACCCCTGGGTGCCATGGCGTGCGTGGAGCGCTGCCGCTGCTGTGCGGAGAGCAGGCGGCACGGCAGCATCCTCTACAACATCCTCAGGAGCGAGGAGCGGGCGGCGTCGCCGGCGGGGCAGGGGCCGAGGCGGGGGCAGGCGTCCCGCGGCTGCCCGTGCGGGTCGCGGCGGCGGGTGGCCCTGAGGAGCCCGCAGGTGGCATGCAAGGCGGCCTCGGCCGTGCTGGTGAAGACGCTGCGCTTCGTCCAGAACGTGCCCTGCTTCCAGGAGCTGCCGCTGGACGAGCAGCTCCTGCTGGTCCGCAGCTGCTGGGCGCCCCTGTTGGTGCTGGGGCTGGCGCAGGACCGGGTGCACTTCGAGACGGTGGAGAGCGCAGAGCCCAGCATGCTGCAGAGGATCCTCACCACCCGGCAGCAGGGCGAGCAGCCCCCGCCGCGGGGACCGATGCCGGGCCGGCCGCACCACGGCCCCGGCGGCGGCGGCGGTCCGCACCTGCCCTCGGCCGGCGAGATTCAGGCTATCAAGGGCTTCCTGGCCAAGTGCTGGAGCCTGGATATCAGCACCAAAGAGTACGCTTACCTCAAGGGGACGGTGCTCTTCAACCCGGGTGAGTGACCAGACGCGGCGCCGGGGCCCTCCCTCAACGGGGAGCCGGGGGGCGGGCGGGGAGCGGGCTAACGGGGAGAGCCCGCCTGTATCCCCAGCGAAGCGGGGCGGACCGGGGGCTTTTCCTCAGGGGGAAAGAGGTCGTGAAGGAGGGGGATGCGGAGCAAGGTTTCACCCCACTGTCCCCTCCTCAGGGCCCCGGCTGGCAGGCAGGGAGGCGTTAACGGCCACCCCGCCTGCTGTTACCGGCTAGATCGGGGTCCCGGGTGCTGGCGCCTTCCACGGAGGTTTTCCACTAATACAACAGACCCGAGGCAGTCTCTTAGGGAAAGTCAGGAGCCGGCAGCGGTTCCCTGTTCGTTTCCGAGCGGGGCGTCCGGCGGCGGCGGCGCCTCCTCAGCGGGAGGCGGTTGGAGCGGGGGGACCCTCCCCGCCGCCGCGGGCCGCCGGCCGTCCGAGGGTGGCGGTCTAAGCGTGCTCTCCCCGGGAGGTTTTGCACGCCGTGGAAAGAAAACAAGACGAGGCTCAGGGCTTCCAGGAACCCAGTGCTGTTTCGGCTTTGTGTGTAGCATTTATGATGGGTTTTTGTTGCCATTTCTCTTTGTGGAGACTTCCATAGATGCAGCTCTACCAAGTGATTGATTATCATGTCGGTGACTTACCTGAAAGGTAGCTGGCAGGTTGGATACGGCCCTTCTGAAATACGCCACTACCGTGCGAAAGTGGGATATGGCACTTCCTGCGCTCACACTGTCAAACCATTAGTTAGACTGAAAAGGGGAAACTCCGCGCTCTCTGTCCTTCAATGTCCTTACTACATAAGGTTCACCACGAAAGTTTCTGTCGTACGTTGGAGTTAGTGCTTCTTGCCACTTGTACTCTGGAGCTACTCAGAAACAGTTGGCGAAAGATGCCTTAAATGCGAATAATGCATTTTATAGAGGTGAACAAGTTAACAATTACTGTCTTCCCCACTGTTTACAGATTGCATTTGTCACTCTAAAGGTGTTTTGGAGAGCATTCTTCAAAGTCTCTGTTTATCAGCTAATTTATTTAACACTTAAGTGAATGTTGGCAAATGTATTTCAAATTTGTGTAGTGAAGAAGACTATTGAATGTCCAGAACACCAACACGGTAAGATTTTGAACTGCCCTATAAAATTTGGCATGTTGATTCTGCATACAAGAAGTCCTCTAGCGATTTCATTTACTTCATTTCTTGAATGATAAGTACAATCTATAAGCTGTTAGTAGCTGTTCCATAAGAATGTTGTTTTATAGACAAAACCTATGTAAACAAAATAATTTATTTTTCTTTTCAGATCTGCCTGGACTGCAGTGTACACAGTACATTGAAGGACTGCAGAGGGAAGCACAACAAGCTCTAAATGAACATGTCAGACTCATTCACAGAGGTGATGAAGCCAGATTTGCCAAGTTGAATGTTGTTCTATCCTTGTTAAGATCTATTAATGCTAATGTGATTGCAGAACTATTCTTTAGGCCCATCATTGGAGCAGTGAACATGGATGACATGCTTTTGGAAATGCTTTGTGCAAAATTATAAAGGTGTGTAAAATAATGAAAATAAATCCATTGCAAAGGAAGGCCTAGAGCAGAATAGTGTAAAGTACTGTAAATAAACTAACTTATTGTTTTTACATAGATAGTATTTTTGTATTCCATAATAAAATATTCTTCAAGTTCTGAAATTAATTTTTATTAAACACAGTGTTTTTGGAATAAGATTACAGTCATCAAAACAAGCTTTAAGGTTGTGGAGAATGTTCATATCCAAAGTCGACTGGCTGTTCTTTTACCATGTCTCTGAATAAAGATCACACTTACTATATTGTACTTTCAAGGTGGGTAATCCCTGCTTTTTCAAAATAAGTAGCAGTCTAGATTTACTTTCTAAACATAGTTGGCATACAGACAGGGGAATGAACAAGCCATTTACTTCGCATATTTCAGTAATATTAAAATAGGGTACTGTAGTCAATTCTGCTCATAGTTCAAATACTGGCTCTGTCAAAGGCTTACTGCAGTCATTGAACTACTTCTATTGACTTTAACAGTTGAAGTCTATAAAGAATATTAAAGAAAATATCCACCTAAGGTTTTCTTCTATATGGGGAAAATGTGTTAGGAATACTTTGAGACTTAGAGTAGCTTGGCCAACTCTAACACTTGCAGTAAAACATTCCATTCAACACATGTTGGGCTCCAGGAGAATAAAGTAACTCTATTCCCCAAAACAACAAGCAAACAAAAACACCTCTAAAAATATCCAAGCAGCAAACGCCGAATAGGGTCAGGAGAGCTACTGGTGTGCACTCCACACTTCTCTTTGCTTTTCATCTAGGTAAATGCTAGCTAGGGTTTTGAAAGCCAGATTCTTCAGACTACTTACAGAAATACAAAATTATTATGCTGAACCATGGTGTACTACTGCTACATCCATCAGAATTTGTCAGCTAACATGAAGATGTTTTAATTAAGCATCAAGCTTACACAATCTTTTTGGTTTTTTTTTTTTTTTGTCTTGGACTTCATCCTTTCTCCCAAAGCAGTTCGGTTTTTCTGAAAAAAAATCCTCTCTAAAAGGGAAAATCAGTGATTTGAGGGGGATTTGTTTCATGGTTTTCATTCCTTTGTGTGCTGAGATATTTTACCAATATTTCCCCTGGGTAATATTGGTAAAAAATGGAGAGAGAAGTGTGACAGTGTTGCTGAAGTAAAAGATATCAGTAACTCTATGTATCATTCACATATATATTAACCACTAGCAATAAGAGATGTTTTTTAAAACACAATTAGTAAAGTTGAGGCAGTTACCTTAATAGGAGGTGTGCAGAGGGGAGAGGAACGAGTTTGAAGAGCTTTCTTTTGCTGCCACCTCGCGCAAACGATAATCACGGCTCCTGCACTCAGGTAAGGAGTATGGGGGACTCTTGCTGCCTTGTACCTACCCTGCCTTTGGAGAGGTAACCAAACATTTCTAGAGGGACAAGTTCATCCACAAATATTATCACGGAGATCTGTATTGCTATGGCAATAAGAATCTCATCACGGACTAGGATACTGTCACTGAGCAAACTAAACAAAGCAAGAAACACAATCTTCACCCTGAAAAGCGATGGTGTAGCATAAATGCACACTCTTCGGGTGCTCACATAACTGGGTAGGGTTGTGTGCCCTGAGGAGCTCCTCAAAAATGCCGAAGAACAGAAAGTACATAAGTAAAGTGCTCTTCACTACCAGTTCAGACTTCAGACCAGTTCAGACCATAATAGAGCAGGCTTAGCCTTTATGTTAAGTTGATGCTTTTATGTGTACACACACATGCATGTGAACATATATAGCAAATATAAACACATACATATGGAGAGTATTTACTGTGTATGTATAAATGTTCTGTGAATTTACAATAGCTTCCAAGCTTATCTAACACCTCTGTAACATAAATACATGTATATGTTTCCCTGTAAACAGCATATGAATTTACAATAGTTAGCTTTCAAGGATGCCTGACAAAGAAATCTCTTCACAAAAGCACAAAGCACAATGATAAAACATTTGAATAGTGGTTAGTGGCAGAAGATGAATCTTGGGTAAGGACTAAAAAAAACTTGGCAGCCTGAGATTAAAACAACTTCATCGCCACTGAGAATTTGTTAATATGCGTGCTAGTTTTCAGACTTTTCTGCTGAGTGGCAGAAGAGATTTGTTGGCAGTACTCCTAACAATGAATTGTAATAGCTGAACCTTGGTCACAGGCAAGGATTTTCAGCTGAACAGTCTCCTTGAGACAGTTTGGATCTCTTGTGCCACTAAATACAAAAGTTTTCATGAGTCAGGTGGACCCGCTCACATCTCCAGGTTTGATAAGCAGGAATATCCCCCTCTGAACAAATTCTGTATTCTGTTCAATTTTGTGAAGTTGTCATGAAAAATATTGCTTCTGTGCACAATGAATCCACCTTGAACCCGCCGTACTCTATCATATTTCTCTTGGACCAGCAATACTGTTAGTCATTTTGCTGTTGTCTATTCAAGTGGAAGCACCTGGGAACAGTAACTGCGAAATCTGAATGGGGAAACCAATTTATCAAAGCTTTCTGAAGAGAACTAGCAAAAGAAGTGGCTCTTCATAGGTCAGAAGAGCAGGAATGACAAAGCAAGAAATTAAAAAAAGACTTACAGGAAGAACCAAGCTGAAGACTTGGAGATCCATGCAGGAATGGGAGAGGAGAGACTAGTATGGTTCTGGAACAGAGCGAGGAAGGGTCTGATTTTAGTGTGGGGACAATGTGCCAAGAGCTGACTGGAAGCAGATGGAGAGAGATTGTAACTCACAAGACAAGCCAGAGCTTGAGCAAAAGGGTGCCTGTGGGAGTACTCTGTGTCAAGTCCAGGAAATATTGCAGAGCAGGCATGCTGACACAGAGGAGGACACAGGCATCCTCACCAACCTGAGGGGACTGGGTGGCTTGTTCTCTCCTCCACTGGTGCCTGTGCTGAAGAAGAGACCATAGTGGCAGCTGTGCAGGCACGAAGAGCAAGCTGCTCAGCCTTTGTGAGCATACGGTGCTCGCAAAGGTAAGCAAAACTACTCTGTTGCCCCAGACCTTTGACCCTGGGTGCTCTACAGCACAGTTTTCCACTGGGCAGATGTACGGGGCTAGATCCTTTTCTGCCCCAACTCTGTCCTGTGGAGGGTGGCTGAACCCTGAATCGGACAGCCTACGTGGCCGTGGCTGCCACTGTGACCCAAGAGGTGATCTCTCTGGATATCCCTGTCAGCAGAGGTAGGACAACCTGCTGGAGGCCTCAGGCAGGCAGGGGAGAAGGGAAGGCTGGACACAGGAGAAGGGTGCTCCCATGATAATGTAGCCTTTATCAGAAGGAGCGGGGGTCGAGACCCTCCTGCAGCTTCAGGTGCCCGAAGGGGTAGTGGATGAGACCTCTGTCTGTCAGCTCTCCGGGACTCCTGTGGAGGTAAAAGCATTTCTCCAGCCCGAGTGCCGCACTGTGCTGAGCTCTGCGCTGTTAGACGCAGCGTAACATTTCTCCTCGTGCTCTTGAATGTACCAGTAAAGACTACTTTCCAGTTCAGATATTAACATGACTTCTGAGGATTTTTAAGCATTTTCTCTGTTTGCTCTCTATCCCTGGCATTCTGGGCATGAATCTTCTCATGAGCACGTATTTTTTTCTGCCCTCCAGGTTGGCAGAGACGTTTTAACTAAGAGCAGCCTCCCAGGCAATTTAATCCTGCAATCCCTGCAGTGACTGTCTCAGCTAGATAGAAGCAGTGCTGTGCAAAAAGCCATTCCCACCCACCTCAGCGTAGATGCCCACTGCTTGTGGGCAGGACTGTGACACCAGCAGTCCAGACACCGGCTTCTAATCACAAAGCACCATTTGGCAGAGGTTACTGCTGCGCGATATCCTCTTCTCTGAAGAGATCTGAGAAAGGATAATTTAGAAACCAACTTGCATTTTTAGTTAATATGGTTATGAGTGTTTCTTTTAGATAAGAAAAAGCATGGCATTTATTTATAACCTTACTTTTCCAAGTTTAATATATAACCTTTGTTTGGGTAGTCTTTCTAATGTTTATCTTAAACTTTGCAGCAGTTTGCTGTTGTGGATAGACTATGAATGCTGTTAATGCCTAATAAGCAGTAACTTTTCTCCCAAAGGTGTGGTTCTGCAACTTCAATTTTCTTGTTTTGAAGTCACCTCATATACTGGCTTGAATTTATTACAGTGTCAATCATTTTAATTTCTCTTCAAAGACATTTTAATTTCCCTTCAAATTCCTCTAGTGAACCTTGTGGGCATTGTAATATATGGCAAAAATTAAAATTAAATAAAATAAAGTGTCAGAAAGACAGTTGGTGATCTGTTTTTCCTTCATTGAAAAAAGTCCCAAAAAGTGTAAGCAAATAATATATCAAGAAGTTTTGAAATTTTGAGATGCAGCTTGAGATCTGCATGAACATATTGCCTTAGCACTCTTAACATTTATTTTAAATTATGGAAGTCTAGTATTTTAAATCTGAAATGTACACAAGTAAGATTCAATAGCTGAAATCACTAGAGACTGGCAGAGGAACTTTGACAAAAATGTCCTTAAATCAACAAGCACTGTGAGGACACAGGGCTATAACTTGTTAGATGGCACTGCGCAAATCCACAAATCGTTCATGTTGATATAAATCAGTAGTCATTTCACTGCTTATGTCAGCAATCAAATTGGCCCAGCTTCTTTTAGATATTCACACCATGTCTAGATGTAGGTAAATAACCACACAAGTGTTTATACCGGCACACACAATATACAGACACCTTTTCTTCTGTGTATACTTATGTCACTTAGTTATCTTACATAAGGAAAATTACACTAGTTTCAGGTTCAGAAAAAAAGAACCTGTCCTTTCATTTTATATTACCACTCACTATTTTGTCACATAGGATGAATTTCACCTTGCTTAAACTGAGCTGTCTGAAAATTTGACAAAAATCCAGTCTAGTCGGGACATCTAGGCTTCATCCAGAGTGAATGGAGAGGCACAAAGACCTCCAGATGGCGTTTGATCCCAGCATACCTATTTTAGGGTGGAGTTATTGGTTCATACGTGGTAGAGTACTGCTAGATTCAGGTTATACACTCAGCCGTCAGTCACTGCAGTTTGGCAAAGAGAAACTTGGAGCCTTTGGAGTCACCCTTACTTCTGGAAAAGCATTAGCCGTCTTCTTTCAGCTGAGACTGTAGTCCAGCCTCTCATGTATACATGTGTGCATACACACATACACATACATAGCAAAATATAGCAGGACACTTCATATCTTCTTTTTCTAGTGGGGCTGGGGTAAGAGAAATAACAAAAAAGTCAGTAAAGCCTGCAAGAGTAGAAGAGACAGGTATTTAGAAAGGAAACTTTCATGTATGTAACCACATTCACACCAGGAGCTAGCAGGCCTACTGTTCCAGGTTTTAAGCACACAACTAATATCTGCCAACTTTAAATAAGAATTAGCTAAAGAAAATTAATCCGCTTCTCAAAGAAAGAGAGAATCCAGTTTATTTTGTCTCAGTTGACAGATCTTTTTCTGTGTTGCATTTCTAATGTCTGGAATTAGGTGGAAAGCCTCCTTCTCTATCATTTGACTCTCAAATAAGGTAAAGAGAGGAAAGTCCTGTTGCAGGTGGGATCTGAGCTGATCTGAGCTGGGAACATCAGCTGTTCCCAACAAGGTGAAATGAGTGAGGAAGCATTTATGACCTGTACTGTATAAGTTATTTCTATCTAATTTCCAGACAAGCTAAACTGCGCAGAAATTGAGGGATGTAAGAATCATGGCTGAGTGGGCTCTGATAAAGAAGTCCCAAAGCTCAAGAAGCTGCTACTTTTAAGCTGATTTGCAACAGCTTCTTTCTATCACTTCTGTGATATCTGACTTGTGAATAGAAAACTTTCACGGGCATTTGCTATGGACAAATTATCACAGCCCAGTTAACATGCAGTAACTCTTTAAATTAAGTAAGTGGATCATACAGCTGAACTTTAAGGCACTTAATGGGAATCAGTTGGAACTAGTTATTCTATCTAGAAATTCTGCTCAGAAACAGCTCAGACATTAACACTCCAGCTCAGTCAGAACAGTTGAGAATGTTTCAGGGCTCCTGTGCCTGCATGCATGTGCTGACTTACAGCCCAGCTCTGCTCTGGGGTGAAACCACAGTGTGTGTGCCAGCGGTTTCCCCTCTCAGTTCTCTCTGTCCTCCTCCCTACCTCACAGTGCTTTGGTTTTTGTAGGAAGGACATCAGATGTGTGGGCTGAAAGTAAGTTATGACTCCTTTCAGTTAGGTTGTTGAGCTGGACAACCAGGAAACTAGACCCTTGGAGCGTGTTGCAGCCCGCACCGCTTACTCAAGATGCATTGTGGAAGGGGCGGATGACTGCTCTTTTCACTATTGAGCAATACAAGATTCTGTTATCTGTATCTTTCCCTTTTTGTCACTTCCTCACATCTTGGGACAAACATTTGAAAGTATTTGCTACCTTATTTATAGGACAGACCTGGGGCCTTTATAAGTGTAAAGCAGTTACTGACAGCACAAATTAGGCACTTAAAGTTTTGCCTGGCTCCCAAAAAATTCAATATGCTTGGACTTGGTATGCTCTCAATGTTTCTTTAATGTAAACCATAGAAGGGTAATTCAATAAAGAAACTCTTTTTGTATCAGTTATATTATTACAGAACAATAAAGGTGACAAGAAAAAAGAATGAAGAGAAGCAGTAAAGCAGAAACAGGTTATAAATTGTAGTGGGTGTTTATTCTGTTCTTCTAAATAGTCATATGGCTGGAAGGGGTTTCAGGTGATCGTGTCCTGACAGGATGAGTTATGTGCCATGTCATACCTGACAAAAGCTTGTCTAACCTGTCTTTAAAAGTTTCGGTGATGGACTTTCTAAGATGCCCCCATTCAGTCTATTTCTATCACTACCCTTAAAATTCGAAAGCTGTCCAGGCATCTAAGCTGACCTTTCTGTATTGTAACATAATCCCCTGTTTTCTTAACTTATTCACCAACCACACGGATAAACTTTATGGCAGAAGATCCTTGCATATTTGAAGTCTATTAATCTGAAAGATAATTTTGTGGAAAGCTACTTGCCTGGATTCTTTCAACCACCCATGTTTCCTAGACCTCTTACCTCCTCTGGACACCCATTTGGCCAGCATCATTCCTGAACTACAACTCCTAGATCTCCTATTGGAATGGGAAAAAAAAATACTTGTGAATTATATTCCTCTACAATTCATTTACACTATTTTATCATAATTTTTTAAACACCACAGTGAATCCTTTATAGACAATATTTTATACTAATTTCTTTTGTTTCATTTTAGCACTTTCTGCTAGTCAATAACCAGGGTTAACACATATTTTCCAGGTGCAGTTCTAAAAATTCTGCATAAATATACATTGCATTTTGGTAAATCAGAACACTTTTCTAACCTCATGGTTGTAGTATTTGATGTTAAAGGGAGATATATTTGAAATATCTCTTGGATTTTCTTTTTTCAAAGTGGTCTTGACACTTGTGAAATTTAAAAACTAGACTGGTCAAAACACTTAGAAATACCCTAGAGGGACTGTTCTTAAACTGTCAGTGTGGGTGGGTAAACTCAGTGGATGAGTAATTTTCAGTGCCTAATTGCCTTGAGTCTATAAAATGCAGTGCATGACATCAGTTCATTACTATATCAGCATGTGCCATTGTCTCAATGATCATTATTATGTTTTCCTGAGAGAAACAGGTTCTACTTACCAGTGGATTTTAATTTACTTCTTTAAACTGTCTTAAACAATAGAAAGGAAAGAAAAGGAGAAAAGGAACCGAGTGCTTGTGTAACGTGGCAGTTCTGCTGGAATTAGTATGCAGAGAATATGAAAGGAAAACAGCTAATGTCATTTGCAACATGCCCAAAGAAGAATGCTTTACATCAAAAGTTAAACACTATTATTACTGCAGACCTTTTACTTCACAAATAACACAGGCTTTTATACATCAGAAATTTTGCTAGAGAAGGGGAAAAATGAAATAAAATAAAAAGAAAGCAGAAAGATTAAAGGAGCATATGACGGCTGCTATAGAGCCTGGCAAAATCTGCAACACAGCAGGTCTCCATGTGTCTGCTATGCCATACTCTGTCAAAAGCAGCTCCCAAATGTGGTGAAGGAAATGTTAACATTTCTAATCTTGGAAACATTCAATGGTGCCATCTCGGTTTCATCAAAAGCCTGTAATAAAAAGCATCCAAAATGCTTTCTCTCATGAGAGCTCAGGGAAACACAGATGTTGCTGCTCCGTATTTTCTCAGAGACCCTCACTGAGTCCTTTCACAAAGAGTCTGGGCTTCCCATAACCCCATCACTGCCTCTAACAGCAGCCTGCCATTTCCCTCAACATTTTGCTCTGCAGAATTGCTGACATCGTGCAACACCGTACTTTTCTGCATGTTAAACTGGTTAAAACTAAGGCAGTAGTAACATATCATTGCTATTGCTGGGGAAGAAAGCAGATACTGTTCGTATGCATCCTAAGAAATGGGAAAAAAAAATCCTAACTGAAGCCTGTTTCAGAACTTCCTTACAGAAATGTAAAAAAGCACAGCCCAAAAGGCAGGGAAATTACACTAATCAATATTCACCTTATGCCCATGAAAGAGCGATTGGGATCCATGCTGACATTTTCAAAAGCTTTCTTTCTTGCTCATGTACTTTTCAATAACAGGCTTATTTTCCCTCTCTCTTGGGACTGGAGTAGCCAATTAAGGTTTTTAAACATCTATGGATTTTTCCAGTAATGTGCACAGTGAATATTAAATTGTCTTCTATATCTTACAGTGCTGCTTCATGAAAGTCAACATTTTTAGCTATTATGTTCTGTGACATCCTTCAGTTTTCTTTGAAATCTGATTCTTTTTTTGATCTCTATTGAAGTATTATTTTTTCTTAAATAGTTTTCTCCCTCAAAATATTTTGCATATGAATATTGATATAATGCAATGATTCCTGTTGAACAACACTTTCCAATACTATCATATGCACTTGCAATCACACAAATTTTGTGTATATAAGCAAGTCCTCATTAATGTGCCTAGTTATTCATTTAGAAGAGCGATCACTGCTTACACATGGAGTTTTGAAAGGTAGACATACAAGGCAGGCTTTGTACCTTGAAGAACCTTCTTCCATTTGTAACTGAGCTCTGTCTGACCTTTCATAATCTAAAGCTTAAATGGCAGGATGTATTAAGATGTATTGTTGTATTTGAGTAGTTGTAATGGGGAATTTAAAATCTGCGCATTATGGTTGCCAGCGCTGATTGAGGATCTCATGGCTATCATGGTGACCACTGGACTCTTGGGGCAGACATTACTTCTGACAGGTGAAATAAATCTGTCCTGTCAAAGGAAAGGACAGCATTCAGGAAGCTAAGCAGCAGACCTGCTCAGACTTGTTAAAAACTGGTGTTCGTTATGTTAGAGGAATTTGGAATTGGAAATTCCAAATACATCAGGATAAAGTATATCATGCCGGATCTGACAGCTCGAGGGAGGCAAGGTTGCTGCTACCCTGTGTCCCCAGGTCCAGCTGGTAGCGAGGCTGAAAACGTATTCCCAGCAGGCACCTGCGCACAGAGCACAGGCATGCACTGCACATACACATATACAGACAGACGGCTGGCTGTGCAGGTCACAGATGGACACTCAGGGCATTCACAAAAGACAGGCAGCACCAACGGCCTCGTCCCGCTCCCCTCTCTGGCTGGGCAGGACAGAGGACCATTAGTGGGAGCATATATACGTACGCACAAGGTGGATCCATCCAGCAGCTAGGCCTGCTCAGTCTCCCCAGCTGATGGCACCTGGACACGTGAGCTCCCAAGGCTGCAGCCCCACTCCAGTTGCTGGCGCCACAGATCCCCAGACAGACAGACGGACACACACACACACGCAGAGGGTAAAGAGCCCCTTACTGGAAAGCAATTGAAGGTGAACTTTAGTAAGTAGACAGGCAGACTGTGATGATCAAGCACAGGGCAGGGCCAGACAACTGCACTGACCAACCCTTGCTCACGTGCAAATGGACCCTTTTACTCCCTTATCCCACCATTTGTTCCTCCCCAAATTGCCTAAATCCCTCCCTTTTTCTCACCTTTGATTCCTTCCTTAAACATCCCATAGTAAATCCTGTGCAATCCTAAAATGTTCTTTCTCTGCATCCCATAATGTGTCCTACCCCTAGACAGCAATCCCTGTTAGTCCAAAAGGTGATCCAGAGCTGCTCCCAATGACTCATGGTGATGGGTTTCACACCTGGACACTGGGGCTGAGGGTCTGCTGGGGCAGCCCTGGGAGGGCCCCGGACAGGGTGCCCTTCCCTTTGAGTCTACAATTTGGGTTCCCCCCCTGCCTGCTGTTGTGCCCCTGTGCTCCTCTAGGCTTTGATGGGCTGATGGCTCCTGGGATGGGCCTGGCAGTGTCTGGGCAGGGTATTATTTGGGCTCCCCGCCTCCGCTATCTCTCTGAGCCCCTTTGTGGGTGTGCAAACTAACTTTTATCAGAAAACCTAACACATTCAGTTTGTCTTGTAACTACAATGACTAAAAATTCAGTAAAATTGAAAAAATAGCTCAGCTGCAAGAGAATAAAAGAGATAGCACATCCTAAACACCTGCCTTCTGAGACAAATTTGACAACCTGTGTGCTTTTTGTTTTACTGATATATGATAGCTGTGGCCATTCTATTACAGATATAATTTGCGTGTTAGGCTGCTTTATCTCCTGTCTTTCAAAATGCACTCCCATCACTACAGAAAATATTTTTTTCTGTATTTCTTTGAAAGGGTGCAGGATGACAACATCTCTTGAATAAATTTTGGTAGATCATAGATAATTTAATCACCAAGATTACATCAGTTATCATCCTGTCTACATTTGTTAGTTTTGGGGGCGAGTTACTGAGGAGATGTGATGATGGTGTGTCAATGTGTGCAAAGACAGCTTTTGATTCCTAAGCACTTCATAAAAGTAATGTTCCTCCATGTAACTTCACAGTGTCATTCTTACCTTCTCCATTATACTTTGTCCAACTCATTTTACCTGCAAACAATGTGAAGCAGAAAAAAGTCAACGATCCACTGCATAATTTCAAAGCAATATCAGTAGGTTAGCAAATTCGGGCTAAGACGAGACCCTTAGTTAGTATACATTCATACAACTCCACTGATTTTTCTACAGGCAGGAGAAGTAACTTGCGCAGAACTTGGCCCACGGCATGACCGACATTTCACACAGCCATGGTGCCACATCGCCTACCCTCCATCCTCAGCAGTATTTCCGCATAACTTCTGAGCACCAAACTCACTTTCCAGCTTCCATGCACAGTTGTGGTGTGAGAGAACTCAGTAAAAACCTCCTTCATGTTTGAAGAGCTTAACAATTTTCTAAGTGGCAAGTGTGTTAGAAGTAGATCTGAGAGACACCTATCCCAAATTGCAAAGTAGTGTTAAAACCAATAGGTAAGACATGCTGTCAAGCACCTGAAAAATGGCTTTTTCTACTCTGCCCCAGAGCAGTCCACATTAGTTCTTGTTCAACGTTGTGTCTAGTGGGTGTGCAAATGCTTCATAGAATAGTAAACTGTAAGTCATGTTATATTTACCTACATAACATGCTGAAAGTATTCCCAGCTGCAGTGCAACTTGAACTTGTAATTGAGGCCCTCTAGCACAACTAAAGTCATAGTTCAAAAAATAAAGCTTGACTTGAACTGAAAGACTTGGGATAATTTAAACAGATTATAGAGATTATACTAAAAAAGTAACAGTCCTAAAGTTAAGTGTTTCTCAACAGATATGTATAAAAGTGAGTTTTTGCAGTTGGTCATGACCACTACCCAGACAAAACCCCCTTTCTTCTACTACAGATAGCCTCAACTAATTCTCTGTAAAATGCAGTCATAGCTGGTTTATATTGACAGCAGTTCTGATTTGCTCCTTTTGAAAATGAAATGGGAAAAAGCAGACAGAATATAATGGAATTGCTTGAGCTGGAAGCTAGACATGATATCAAGGCTAGTACTGGAGAACATATAATAGAATTTTCAACTGATAAGGAACTTGATCTTATCTCTTATCTTCAAAGGAAATACCTCTAGCAAGCTGCCATGGTGAAAGGCACAGATGTAAGGAATAGACCTGAGGGAAGCATACTGCCTAGTGAGTTACCAACACCTACACATCGCAGCATTTAGATTTTTTTGGAAGCTTCTCACCCAGATACTATCCAGCCCCATCTGTGCTCAGCTTGAGAGCTCTGCTGTAGCCAGAGCTCAAAGCTGCAGGCCAAATTGGAGATGCATGAACTGATCAAAATTTCCTCTAATCCTACCTCAAGAATAAGTGACTGAAATTAATTCCATCAACTCTATACGTTTGCAGCAGTGCCCCTGGCGCATTCAAGCTGATTGGCTTATTGCCATAATGGTTTCAGAGATATACTGCACTATAAATGCATGACTTCTTCACAGTAGCGCATTACAATCAAAATTCCTACACATTTACACCTGCTATTATTTCAATCGCTCACTGCAACTCCATTGAACGTGGCACTTTATTACAATGGATGCTTAGCAAGAAAATCAAATAGGAGAGGATAAAGGGATAAAATTGCAAGAAAATGAGAGCACATAATCAAAGAAAAAATACATAACGCTTTGAGATCTCCACTTTTATCCTCACGATATTAAATCATTCTCTTCTAGTCAGTAGGGGAGAATCTGAATGACTAAGAAGGCTAAATGCAAGCTTGCAATGCTGAAATAGACACTAACAGGTGAAAGAAATCATGACTACCTAAAAATCATGATCGAGGCTCCCAGCAAATTCAGCATATCTAGGATTTCATCCCAAGCAACTAAAAGTGTCCAAAAAGAATTCCAAATAAGTTTAATACATTTTCTTACTCATAACTTGGAGCACTATGTAAATCATATCCTGCCGCTAGAGAGGGAGAATAGATTCAAAAATATGATGTATATCTCCCATATTTTTCCAGGCTACACAGAGTAAAATGTCTCTAGGGGGCCCATTCAGCAATCCAGCTGCATGAAGTCTTCTGCATTTATAGGTAGCGCAGGCCTGTGACTCAAATGATACTTTTGTTTTTTACTAATATATGGGCCCTAGTGGCTACCTTTTTTGAGATGGAGCTTCTCAGTCAGAAAAGCTGAATCCTCTGAGAATGTGCAGTTCTATCAATATTAAAGTTTCAAGAATTGTGTGCCTTTGACAGTAATTTTATTTGAAAAGAAATCCATGATTTTTTTTGATAGTCAAACATCCTTCTCAATATCACTGAAACAAGAGATCCATTTTTGTTTTCAAATTGCTTGTCTAGTTTTGTCTTTAACTTTATATTTTAACTTTGATGAGCACCAATATGAAGTAGCAAGAAGGAGGTTTGATTGACAGGCAACATTCTTCCCCTCCCCCTCAATGAGCTCTTTTGAGATTGTGTAAAAAAAAGCTGTGTTTCATTCCAATTCAAAACAAAGACAATTTTGAAATTCTCTGTGAAACAGAATTTCTGTATTTTGTACAGCTTTATCATTAGACTTCTCTTCCAGTAATGGCAAGTGAAATGTTTGGACACATTTGGAAAGTATTTCCCATTGGATATTGTTTCCTGGCTAATGATTCTCCAGTTAGTCAATATATTACCTTACCTTGGCCTCTCACAGGCACTCTGATCTTGGAAGAGACTCCTCAAAGTCCCACAGCAAGAGAAATTATTTAGTTTAAAACCTGTGATGAGAAGGTTTACAATGGCACATTAGTACTTAATTAATAATAACCATCTTTATACTGTCTCTTCATAGTCCATCTGACTATGCTATTTTCCATTTAATTACCTAGTTGATTTATAAAAAAAAAATATTTTAGTGAAATCTAAATTCTCTAAATATCTAATTTCAGGTCTGTCCTTACACTGGCTAGCAGAGAACTGCATGGCTGTGTAATAACCTGCTGTATGCCTTGTCCTTTGCTACGTTCATTCCCCTTTTTTAGGAATCCATCCATATTCTCAGATATATAATAAGAACATATCAGTTTCTTGATATCTTTGTCACTATTACATTTCCATGCCATTTTCATTGCTGACTTGAAGACTCAAGGGCCAGAATCACTTTGTGCCTGTATCATAATTCTTAGGCTGCAAGGACTAAAACTCAAGATTTTGTATATTAAGAAAAACATTTTGTTCCTATCTGGATATCAAATGCAAACAACAGAATATTGCAGACTCTTTGTTGATTACTAAATATAAACTCTTTCCATATCATATACAAACTGCATATCTCAACCCTTTCCAACTCTTTCTCTATAGACAATCTGTATGGGATTGTTTTTCACAGCTTAAATTGCAGGCGTTTATGTCTCAATAATGTTCAAGTAATCAGCTTGAAAACTGGAATACTTCTCAGTTTTACTCCAGGAGCTGAAGTTATGCTGAAGTTATACTGCAAAAAAAAAAAAAGTGAAAAGTTGCTCTGTTGGCTTTGTATTCAGTAAAATCTTTGCTATATTCACTTCCTCCCAGCCTTGCCCCCATTTGTAAAGCACTTGTGGGCAGATCAAATACTTGACATCTGAATTGTTTAAACTTTGCCATGAAAAAAGTGATATTATTACTTGAACAAATATACTTTGTGACTTGGCAATAAAAAAGGGCTATAACTGCAATCCATGAATTGCTAAACTTTATTTGAATTATGCATGCAAACTTTATGGAACAACCTATCAACTGATCATCTCCTTTTTGTCATTCGATGCATATTAATTTTATGCTCTACTGCTTCAGCTGCTATTTCATTAGAATGTTCACTGCTGTTTAAGGCATATTACTTCACAACAGAAACAAAAGTTATTGTTACATGCACATATTCTTTTCCCCTTCAGCATTGTAACCTGTGTAAAATTTATTTCCTTCAAAATTAAATACAAGAAGATAGTGACGACAGTGATGTAACTTTTGTGATTATGCAGGTATATTGTTTTCTTTTCTTCCAAGTTTTTTAAAATTAATTTAAAAATCAACAATGGAAAAAATCCAGGACCTCCTTCTTAGGTTGTGTTCTGAATATTTTTTGTAAAGATGGGAGGTAATGGGAAAGTTGGGAACCAACAGAATTGACTTGAGCCAGGCAACACATAGACAGATGACATAAATATTTCACTCAGAGCTCCTGGATTTTTTAGATCTAAAGGAGAATTAAATTAGATATGGGGAATTCATATATATAGATATACCCTACCCAAAAAAATTCCACCCCCAATCCATCCTCAGACTAGTTTAAAATATCTGCAGTTTTTGAAGTGATATTGCAAGAAACAAGTAATTTTGCTTTGCACCTAAAAATCTCTTATTTCTCTCAATATGGTGCTGGATGTGCAATCCTGTTTTCAAAAAAAGACTTTATCTAAGTGTCCCTGCGCCTTCACACAGCATAAGAGCAGTCAACATTAGCAGTATCATTTGGATTGGGAGTGTACTTTTGAAGTGAATTTTCCAGTCACTCCCATTTACTATGCCTTGGCTCACACCATGGACAGGTCTTGAAGAGCAGGAGCTGGATTCCCTTCAGATGAAACTAAGCCAGGTGGTGAGCTCCAGCTGCTTGCAGGCATCCAGTTCATGGGACTAGGCTAGAGTTAGTTCAAAGTAAAATATCTTTAAGGCCTATAGTGTGAATAATAGATCTTCAGGACAGTGTCTCACTCTACAGGTCCTCCTGTGCTACTCTACTTCTAGTGTAAGCTTGGTCTTTGACTCTGTTGTGTCTTAGCTTCTACCACAAGCAGGTTTTGCTGTGGTCTTCATTCTCTCCTGGTACACTCTTGTCAGCCATCCCCAACAATAATCCCAGAGAGCTGGTGGAGAAAACCAAACAAAACCTGGTGATAATTGCTTAGGTTAATGCTTTACTAAATCCCTTTTGGAAAAGCCAATGTTTCACATACTCATTGGTTGTAGAGATTATTTCCCTCTCTCAGCTCTGATTTTGATGCTATACCATGGAAAAGGAGAATGAAAGATCCTTTGATCTTTGTTATGCCCATTTTGTGAGAAAGGGAAGACACTCTTTGCCCCTCTCTTTTCCCATTGCCTTCTCAGAGTGTGTGCACTGAACAGTCCTTGTGGTCGATACTTTGAATAATCTTCACGGCATTATGGTCCATTGGCTTTGTAAACAGCCTCGGTCAAAGCACTGGCAAATTTTCTCCTTTAGTGTAGGTATGATCACCTCCATTTTGTTATCTCCTTAGCCTGATGGATGGAAGCTGACGCTTCCAACTAACAAACCTACACGTCCACGGGGAAATGCAATTACAAAATCTGCATAAAGAGATGACATCTACATTTGCATAATTGCCATAAGAAATTAAAAGAGATAATGATCTGCTACCAAAAATACATAAATAAAGTATGTAACCTGGAAAGCTGAGATGTCTTGAGGAAAGAAGGGAAGGGAACACAGCTTTTGGTAATTGAGCACCACCAGTTCTGGGAGTTACAGGGCAAGCATGCATGTGGACCAGGCCAGTGGTCACCTGCAGGTCACCCCACGTTGGCCAGAGTGGCTGAGTCACAGTGATTCCCTCCCCAGGAGGTCCGCCGAAGGTCATACAGGCTCCCAGACCAACAGAAAGTGACTTTTGTATGGCACACTGAGGCTAAAGGTCCTAGGAGAAGTAAAAAGAAAACCAATCCTTTTGAAAACTGTTTTGTTTGATAGTTATGCATAAAATCAGCAGTGCCCTGTATTGCATATACTTCTCTTAGAATATTAGGCATATTCCTGTAAGTGACAGAAGATATGCTGCTGTCATCAAAAGATACAGAAGAAATGAGGAGCATCTTATTAAACACAATCACTAACTACCCTCAGAGGAAATTTGTGGTATTTTGCTGTCAGGGTTTAAACCAATAAGAACATGGCTTCTCCTCAAGGAGTGTAATTTGTCACAAAGGAGTTTAATTTTTTTTTTGTTTTCTCACACAGTATTTCATGACTGCTGTTTCTTTTACTTCAGTGGAACACTAGATTTCATGGAAGTGTGCATTTCCTTTCCAGTTGAAATATTAGGCAATGTGCATTGCAGTCTGTTTCAGAAAAATAAGCAAACCAAAGAGCTCATAATATTTTTTTAAAATATAATACTTTCCATTTTTGAAATAAAACTTTTATTTTTAATTTGTAAAGGAATAAGGTGTCTGAATTTTCTGTTGTGAGAAAAGAATCTTCAAATGTTCCTTTTATTTCCAGTAATGTTAATGCAAATGGTAACCACAAAAGGCACGAAAGACATTAGTGAATCAAACTGCATACCTGAATCAGGAATACTTCAGTTTTAATTCTGTATCCTATCATAAATTGCCCAAATGATCAAACCTGACATGAAATAGTTCTATCACGGATGCTTCTAATGTGGGGAAATACCTCAAATACAGTTCATTAGATGAGTGTCCTATGGAGTATTGTTTTTCAAAGCATGTAGAAAACATAGCTCTGAAATTTCAATCAGTTATTTCAAGATAAGCATTTGTATCTGTATACTTATATTTACTTTTGATAAATACAGATATGTAATGCATTCATGTAAATATAGCTGTATTAAAATAAATTTATATGATGTTATGTGTTTGCATATATTTACTTTTATATGATACTCTTGCAGTTACTTTTTATTCTGGACTTGGTTTGGACTCTAATACCATATAAATAGTAACTAGCAGGAATAGTAAAATAGCTGAGCTTCTTGTTTTGGCCTTAGCAGCCCTGACCACATGCTGCTGCACTGTGATGAGAAGGTCTGGCCCCTCATGGGAGTATAGCTGCAGCACATCCCACGTGCCTCTTTTAATTGCTGAGGATATGCCAGCACTGTCCACTCACTCTCTTTAACGTCTGAGACCTCTTTTTTAGCTGCAGTGTAAATTTGGCTTTGATTTCTTACTGGAGCATCACATACATTTTAGCTCTGTGAAACAGTGATGCGGGATAATGTCACTGAACACTCACTCTGCAAGTAAAACTAGACCAAAACTTTTCTCCTGCTTTGGGAAACTAAAGTCACGCATTTTGTACACCCACATCTTAAATTTTGATTCATGTCTTGCTCTGAATAAAGGAGCTGCCTTACACAGCCAGCTGGATCCCAGAAAGATGTAGAAATGAGCTGACTGGATACAGGTGTTTGCTGTTTAAGTTCACCTGAAGGGTAGAATAACACAGCTTTATAACACGATTTTACTACATAGTTCTGATAAGGATCTGTCAAATGGCACCTCCCTGCAGACAAACTGCTGAGGAGCAGGGTACTTTAGTGTGCGTGCATGGGAAGGGGTTAGAGGAGGTGGTTGGAGGATGCCTTTGAAATCTATGTCTAAATTGTCTGAGGACTCATTCTCGTTTGGCATCCATTTATTATCATTATCAAAGCCTCCCTGCTTATGAGACGCTGTGGTCTGAAGTCCTAGATCTAAATTCCATTGTCTTGCCCTCTTGCCAGGTTTCAGACACTAATATACCACTAAGCCACATTTAAGACAGTAATTTTCTTGTAAGCTGTCTGTAGCCTACTGAGAAAGTACAATGATCTTTGCTGCACCTGTAGTAAAGAAAATAAAAAAGCATTGAGAAGGTGGCAGGGGAGAGAACAGATCACTGCTTTTGGGAAGCACAATTAAACAGATTTTCCTCTCTTCTGCTTCGGTGTGGCAGATGTGAAATGTGAAACTGCTAAAAAGCAGGTTTTGTACTGTAGGCAGTGCTTTGAAAACTGAGCAGGTGAAAGAGTCAATGGGATGCTGCTAAAATATTGGAACACGGGGCAAGAAGTGGGAGGATTTGCAGTATCAACTTTTGACTGTACTTGAAGGCCCTGTAAGTACAATTTTGAGATAAACAAATGAATAAATAAACAAATATATCCTGAAACATGAAATTTACTGGGGACTGACAAGATATGCTCATTAGCATATGAAAATGAGAATTTTGCAGACACATGGGAACAACAGTGGCAGTTAATGGTATTATTAAACGGATTGTTTATCCATCACCTCATCTCCTTTTCACCTTCCTCAACGTTTTTAGATGGCTTACTACAGCAATAAATAAGAGTTGTTTATGCTCAGAAGGGTACAAAATGTCTCTGACTTCCCAATGTTATTTAGTATATAGAATAGTATTCAGGTGCTGTTATTTGTCAAGCGTCAGTGAAATATTTGGCACGTCACGGGTAACTCTCCAGATTTTATGCTCATTATTGGCTTTAATCTATTTTGTAGGGTAGGCAGGACAATTTTTGCTTTGTATTAGTTTCCTAAATCCTCAGTATTTTTTTTTATTTGATTAATTATTCTCATAATTTTTACAGGTTTTCTAAGAAACAGTTATTGCACATTATTACAGGTGATTTTATTGTCTTCCTTATAATTTTGTTAGGCTAGCTGAATACTGTTATTACTTTACCTCAAAGCCACCCTGTTTATACCATTAAGCTCTCCTACCCCTGAGGTAATATTGTTTCCATATCTACTTTCTAAGTCTATAATTTTTATTTTTTAAAAAAACAGAATTTGCACATACCAGAAATATTTTCAGAACGCAGTAAGCAAGCGCTTCAGAGCAGTGAGGGAAAATGTCAAAATGTAAAAGAAACTTAAAAATAGCTTACCATTTAGAAGGAAAGAGAAGCAACCCAACCTACAGCAACCACACAAGGCAATCACCTTCCTGGCTGCTAGATTTAAAAGACACCAGTAAGAAAAGCATGCTGGGAAAATCCCTGTCAAAATACAAAGCCATACTGAAACATTCAGTGATACCTGCAGGGAAAACTAATAAGAGACATTACTGGGGCAGAGACAATCTAAGTTTGGCAAATTGAAAAATTTGAGATGATTATGTCACTTTGCTTCTAGGTGCTATTATGATTGTGTGGTAATAAAATCTAGATTATTTTAAACAATTTTTTTGTACTTAAAATTTAGTAGTATAATAAGTCTTTTGCTTTAGTATATGAAACTTTAATTCAAATACAGAGGTTTTCATTCAAAGTCCTTACCTACTCCACAATATGCTCAAATAGAGCATAAAAATGCCTACTTAAATACTGTATCTACTCAAATACATCATAATATTGGATTTGTTTTCTTGTTTCTGCAAGAATCTTAAAAGGATGTTTAAAAGACTTAGCA
>VYZW01032144.1:7790-20358 GCA_013401315.1 Balaeniceps rex
TGTTGGCTTCTGCTGTTTAGTTCATTTATCAATTGATGTAAAACTTGGGGAGAAGGAAGTTTGTTGAAAATAATCTGTGTAAATGCTGTCAGTGCATGGGTTCTCATGGATTTGTTTCCTCAAAGAAACTAAGCGTACCCTACAGGAACTCTTATGTACTACAGAAAGTCTAAAACAACAACAATAGCAATAATAGCAATAAATTTATGCTGTAGAGCTAGCAGTCTATAATATCACAGAGTTCTGCTTATTGCTCAAAAGAACTGACACAGTGGTTTATAGCAGCACTGAAGCTCCTTGTTGGAATTATAGGCCCATAATTCACAGCTGCCTGTTACTTACTCCATCTATAATATACAGAACAGGTGGCAGTGAGAAACTATGTTAATCCTCCCTAGTTTAAGAGTGAGGTGAGAAACTATAATTCAGGGATGCAAAGCTTACAGTTCAGTTACCGACTTTTTCTTGTTTAACCAATGAAAATAAAAGTAGCAGCCAAGTTCCCATTTGTTAAAACTATGTACAAGACCTCTCTTTCCCTCTCTTTATATGTATGCATATGTATATACACCTAGATAAATAGGTATGTAAAAACACACACACACACATATTGTACATTTACAGCTACATGCATTTATAAATTTACACATCCACAAATATGGAAATTGAAAGCATATAAAGGGCAAAGCTTTAGCCCTGAGAAATGGTAACATTACAGTTGCCTATTCACTGATGAATGGTGAGATGCCTGTATGCAGTAAAGACATGCAAAATCTCAGCAGGGAACACTCTATGCAGTTGGCTTTTGCTGCAGCTTTTTGGAAGTTGCTGTTAGCGTTCCCTGCCTAAGCCTTGGCATGTCAGTTAGTGACAGGAAGGATAAAGATGAGGCCGTGCTCCAAGCTGTCTGGTCTCCTCCTCAGTGGTTCTGTGTATAGTCCCAGCGTCAAGTAACAACATGGCATGGCTCTTCCTATCTGCTAACTGGCAGAACTAGGGCATTCCATACAAAGGGAATAAATAGCTTTTGCTAATGAGAGAGGAAGATGCTCTCAGCTCTATTGCTTATTCTCTGTGGATGTCTCTTAATTACCTGAAAATAACTATTTCCACTTGCCATTGTGTCATCCATTTAGACTACAGTCTGCATGCCTTGCTATGTGTTTGAATAGTGGTGAGTGCAAATCAAGTCTTGGCCTCATATGAGACCACCAGCCACTGCTACAACAAATTAAATGCATAATTATAAGTCATACTTTGAGCTTCAACAGGACAAAAATGAGATAAAAATATAGATGAAGAATTTACTGGGAACACAATTAGAAAATGGAAGCTCTAGGAATAAAGCTGAGGATGAGAAATATAATATTAGTTTCTTCTTCAAGAAGCCTATTTGCATTTTCCTCCATCATAACTTCCACAAAACAATGAGACATCCCACTCACCAAAATTATTAGCCATTTCTATGAAACTTTTCAGTTCAGTTATCTTTACATTGTCCTGTTCATATACAATAGCTCCAACTCCTGAACCAAGAGACCACATAACGCCTGTCTAAACAATTGACCTCAGTGGGCTTTTCACTATTGTCTTTAATGATAATGGTATGAGACAATTTATAGAAAGTAATTTGCTGGACACAGTTTTGATTACTACTGAAAATCATTGCTTAGCAATGAAAATGGGTTAATTTATATTTTTAACTAGTCATGTTCAATGCCACATGAGTCACTTGAACAATGCCATGGCAACAGTAGCTGTAGTGAATGAAAGAAAAATTAGAAACCTGTTCTTCTTGCAAGTTTTTTTTTGACTCTCTCTTCTACCAGAAAACAAATATAGTAAAAATGTGAGAGACTTTCTACTTACAGACACANACAACCTCCGTGTGAATCAGACAGCAGGGTCAGGGGTCTGACAGTCTTTCCTGTATACTTGCTGTCCAGGTCACAGATTTGAGTGAGATCCTGGCACTTTGATATACTTTTACTTCTTTTACATAAGGTAAGCTCATTATTACAGAAAAAAAAAAAAGATTGAGGGTTTCCGATTTGGGCCCACAGTGTGTATGCAGAAATGACAAAAACCAGGAAAGATGTCATATGTGAATAAGTAAATGCTGAAACAAAATGTTCCAAATTTTGATGTTTGGTCCTCAACTTAGTAAAAAAAATTAGAATACAAAGTTAAAGATTTATGAAACTCATCTGTTTCTATTTCATTGTGTGTCATGAATATCAATTTTTAGTGACTGTAACTTAGAGTATGTCTTGAACGAGGCAGTAGATAGCAGGAACAGCTGCTCTGAAAAGTTAATAGCACAGAATGTAGCATTATTAACCAAGGAATGCCATGCTCCCCATCTCACATCACAGCTAATGCCTAAAATAATAATGACATTTCTTGTCTTATTAACTGAAAAATGAAGCAGTGTTGAGTACAGAGAGACAGACTCCTGTCTCCTGTGATAAAATCTAGCCTTGGCTTATAAGTTATCATACAGCCACTCTGATCTTCTGTGGAACCTTTGCAGTACATGTACACGTATCCACAAGAAAGCATACCCAGGCTCCTGAGGTAGCTGAATGCACAAACATGTGGATTTTATATGTTTAAAAAAATTACTTCTCACTAAAGGGAAAAAAACCAAGGAAGAATGTTAAAGAGTTTGCTACATGGCTTGAATTACAAAGCTAGGAAACTACTGAGGCTACAGTTTCTTGCACCTGCATATTAAAGCTTGTGAGAGCAAGCTGAAAGCTACTTGCAAATAAAACTGTCTTTAAAAAAAAATACAATGAAAAGACAGATTACTTGACAGAAAATTATTTCATAATGTGGACATGATTGTTCTGACATTTCAAAGATCAAACAAAAATACAGTTGCATTCCAAATATATGCTGCACTATCAAAGGTAGAGAGCAAAACGGAGGAGTTGATCGCTAAGCACACATACATGGCTTTATGTTTGGGAAACGATTCTTAGACCTGTTCCAAGGCAGATCAGCATCAGTTGAAGCAAGGTCTTCAAGAAACTTGGGAAGTTCCTGTAGAGGAATAAATGTTTGTTGGCAAACTTTTGCATTTCACCTTCAGTGAATATAAAAAATGACACAATCACTCCAGCAAGAGGAAGAATTCTTTAGTTCTGCAACAGAGTGCATTTCTAAGAACAGCTGGAAGCATTACAGAGCATTCCACCTCACCGTCAACCCCAGTTACACCAGCAACATTAGATGCAGTGCTGCAGACAATGCTGTCAAGTTGAACAATTAAAGCTTACATGAACTTTCACCTTTACAAGTCCGCATAAAGTCAGCCTATCACCTTTTGTAGTTCTTTTCTCTCTTTTCATGAAGTCACATGCTTTGGTTACCATGCCCTACTGACTCAGCCTTATTTTCGTCCTGACTCCTGTAGCTTGGGAGAGTTCTTGCCACAGCATGAGAACTGATGAGAATTTAATTAAGTTGAGACAACTGGCAATTAGCTATTGTTCACAGGACTGTTTATGAAAGGGGTGGGAAGAGTTATTTTGGGTTGTACTGCAGTTTCATAACTCCTCATTAGTTCTGTTACTGAAGGGCAGAGATGGAGAAATCATTCATATTGAGAAACAGATTTGATGGGGGTGTTTGTGTACATAAATAGGTATAATTTCCAAAGCTGAGTAAAAGAGTGGAGACAACTTCGTAACTTGCTAATGGAGCAAATGTATTAATGTGATGACCTCCTAGTGGTGATAAGAGAATAGAAAACACTCAGAGAAGCCAGAATTTAGCCAGAATTTCTAAGTTAATAACTACATTAACTGTAATGGATTTTCCCTTTGTTTGACAAAATGTTATATGCAAGTCTATTTCAACATCTAGCTAAGATACAAATGAAGAGATCTACCTATTGCTTTGAATAAGAACAATACAAAATTTTGCCACTTGTGCTGAGTAATCCCTTCAAATTTGTCTTTTAATATTAACGGTTACTCTCTACATGGGCTAACTCCAAACGTGGGGCAGACAGCCCTAATATCAGATTCAATGTTAATTATTTTCAAGTGCTCTTTTGCCCAGGTATTTGAGACAGTTTGTCTTCTATAAATAAAATTTAATAGGCAACTATTAGCAAATTAATAAATAAATAAATGAAAGAGGTAACGAAAAATGGAAAAACCAGGAGTGTTTTTTATTCCAGTGTTTTTCCTTCATTGCTAATTCAAATATTTTGTCAGCCTTATTTGATGGGTTTAGATATTAAGAATAATTTAACATGAGCATTAGCAAAATGGGATAATTCAAAAACTGATGTAATAAACCAAGTCAATAATTCATCTAATCTGATACCCTATTTTGTACAATGGATAATGTCTGATAAATAAAAGAGAGCTCAAAACCCTTGAACTGTATCATATGCAATATTATCCCATGAGAAATTTGTTTCTTTCACCATCTGACAAAAATCCTATGGCCTGAAGCATGAGGACTACTTCACTTTTATAATTATATCCTTGATAATATAACTGCAGGTGCTTCTGAACAGGAGGGGAAAGATGTTTTCACGATGAAAGCAAAGGACTTTCAGACAAGGGACTCCTCTTCCTAGCTCCGACACATATTTCCTTGGGGAAAGAATTAGGGGAAGAATTGTAGAGAACAACTAGATGCTCATCTCCCTTTGAAAATTAACAAGGGACTAGATCCCATCCATGCCCTTCAAAATCTCTCTAAATATCTGTTTTTCCTATGGATGAAAAATCTCTGATTATGCCCCTTCTAAAAAGAAAGTTTCTGAGTTAAAATCACCTTATAAAGAATGGCTGACAACATTTATATCTGTATGTTAAAGAATTAAAAAACATGGTTAACAGACATGAAGTAAATACAAAACTAAATGAAGGACTGTAACATACTGTAGAAAAATATCTTTAAAGGCACTCATTATTTTAAAATCTTGTCTTTGAATCAACCTCTGCCATACTCAAGGCACATTTCTTTTACCTATTCAGTTGCCCCTGCCTTTTGTCTCAATAATCCCTTATGGAAGTAAAGTCCCAATCGTATAACTGAACCTAGATCCCTGTTCTCAGAGTAGAGTGCTGTGCATTCCTGTTAGATTTGATAAGAACACTAGAAGATAGCTAAGGGTGGAGATGTTAAAATTCCTCTCATTCAGAAAGCTGAAACTCTCCCACAAAACTTCTGTCATTGAATTTTGCATGAAGGAAGAACATAGTCAAAACGCCTATGGCATTTTGCAGGTGTTATGGGCCATGGGATCCCATATCACGTGCATGTCATGTGAACTTTAACTTGCCTCATTCGCCTCACTCCTCTGAGTCTTAGCTTGCCAGTTATAGAAGTAGCACTGCTGTACAGTACTTTGTAGTGGAGAGGAAATAGAGAAGCCGATTATGTTATTTTGGTAACGATGCTTCCATATCTGAACAAGTGCTCAAAAGCCTCATACCAATTCTCTGCATCAGTATGGGGAAAGACTATTCGGATTCCCAGATTCAATAACAATTTGTCACAGAAACCATATTTCTTTGCAGACTCATAAAACTTTGAAATAATTAATTTGTACTTTGTTTACTGTAGTACTTTTATGGTACTGTGGTGACATTCAGAGGTATTTCACCTTTTTTATTCACTAACAGAACTTATCGTAAAACAGTTATAGAAGTATTTTTGTTTCAGTAATTTGCCAGTTACTAGAAAAACTTAGTTTCCCAAAGGTATTGAGAGATACATGAATCATCTGGAAAGCTGGAATTTTGAATATCAGCTAGGTGGTCCCCACCATCAGTTACTGTGGCTCCCTATGGTTTCTTTAAACTTGTCTTTTCTGACAAGACATGGATCCAGGTCCATTCTGAGGTCCAGATTCTCTTCTCATCATGTTTATACACAGGCCATGTTCACATGTGGACCGAGGCTGAACCCTGGAGACCTCCAGGCACAGCAGCTTCGTCAGTCCAGCAAATTAGATGAGACCAGTGTCCTGGTTTCAGCTAGGATGGAGTTAATTTTCTTCCTAGTAGCTGGCACAGTGCTGTGTTTTGGGTTTAGTAGGAGAAGAATGTTGATAACACACTGATGTTTTAGTTGTTGCTAAGTAGTGCTTACCCTAGTCAAGGACTTTTTCAGCTTCCCATGCTCTGCCAGGTGCACAAGAAGCTGGGAGGGGACACAGGCAGGACAGATGACCCAAACTGACCAAAGGGCTATTCCATACCATACGACATCATGCTCAGTATATAAACTGGGAGGGAGTTGGCCGGGGGGCAGCAATCGCTGCTCAGGGACTGGCTGGGCATTGGTCGGTGGGTGGTGAGCAGTTGCATCACTTGGTTTCTTTTCCCTGGGTTTTGTTTCTCTCTCTCTTGTTCTCCTTTTCATTGCAGTTTTTGTTATTATTATTATTATTGTTTTATTTCAATTATTAAACTGTTCTTATCTCAACCCGTGAGTTTTCTTACTCTTGCCCTTCTGATTCTCTCCCCCATCCCACCAGGGGGTGAGGGTGAGCAAGTGGCTGTCTGGTGCTTGGTTGCCGACTGGGGCTAAACCACGACAACCAGGAATGTCCCTGGATTCCAAGACTAAGTGAAATGGAAAGAGCCACATTTATGCTAGAAAATTCCAAAACAGGTTTGTTGTCTACAAACTGCCTATTGTGAATGATCCCTAGACTACTACACCTACCAAAACATATCTTGGAATTGTCCAGAAAGCCTGATAGCTGAAACGGTCCAAATTCAAGGCAGGGAATATACTAACAGTTTATTAGTGTAAATTATCATATTCTCATGTCCAGTTCCTGGTATACTTGAATTTACTAGTAGAGAGACAGCCAGAGAGCCCAAGCAAGCTCAGCACCATGCTTTTAGTTATGTGCTTCACATGTAATGGTCCATGGGTTTGTATCTTGAGCTTATGTCTCCTACACACATTGTAGGAGCCTTGAGTCATTTATGTGAAACCAAAATGATGAATGTGGATGGAAATAATGCAGGTCACGAGGTCTGCTTGTTTGTTGTATGCGTTGCCTGTTTCTGTGCATTGTCATTTCTGATGCCATTTCAAGCGCATTGTCAATCCTATTATTCATCTGATAAGACAGGTGCTACAGATACTATAGGTATGCTCTCAGTCAGGGACTGGACCTACCTTGCAATTCTGCCTGCCCTTGGACAAGTCATCTGGGAAGATATCACTATACTCTAAAACATGGAAGCTGAAGCTCAGAGAGAAAAAAAAATGGAAGCCCAAATGACATATAAAACTGTTGATTATAAGTTGACTATATAATTTAGTTGAATGAGGCCTCAGCTACTTGTATTTCTCTAAATTTTAAATGGATTGCCAAGATTTTGATTTGATAAAACACTATTGTTTAAGTTTTAAGGCATTACAATGCTGTAAGGCTTACCCAATGTGGGTCACACCTAAAGAAAGTAATACTAGAAACTTTCCAGTGATGAACGTTAATATGTGAAAATGTTATTGCTAGTAAAACGTTTCATCTGTTCAGTCATGCATAATATAACTATAATTACTCTTGTTCAAGTGAAATAACACTTCTACTCTTGGAAAAAAAAGTTCTCCTTACTTTATTGCTCAGAGAATTTTATGGTGCTTTTTATTATTAAATCCAGACCAATTTTACCTAAGGAGCATAACAAAAAAGCTGTAGGAAATGCCATTAATCTTTTCACACTTTTGTTGGTTTTCCCTCAGAGACTGAAATATTATAATCTAGCAGAAGAAAAGCCAGTTGTTGAGTCTTCATTTTTGCTAATCTGACTGGTAAGCAATTCATGGTAAATCTATAAATCGAAAATAATAAAGTCACTGGAGACTGACAAATTATTTTTGTGAGGGCAAATGACTGTATGTGTTAAAAATGATGATGATAAAGATTCTGAAATAACAAGAAGAGAAGATATTGTTGAGAAAAAAATGATAGCTATAAAAATGCTATTTAATGAAAATAGTGAAAACTTTGAGATTTAAATTTTAAAGTATATATGCATTATATTATATGTAATGTATATTTTGAAAGCTGGTCTCTTTTCAGAAAGAAACACAGGCTTTCTGAGTTCATCTACTCACATAAGGAGATGGAGGCTATTCACATGGAGGCTATTCTCAAGAACATGACAAGTATGACCTATTATTTGTAAAGGAGCAAAAAACAAAGAACCATGCACAAAATTTTTGCTTTCTGCACTGAAACCTATGAAAGAAAACACTTCTGAGTTCCATGGAAGTATGACTGGGGCCTGAACATTTCACAGAATAAATGTCAGCTGTGTTTTTGGGGTCATCATCACTCAGGAAAATGAACTTCTTTAAAGCAGTTAAATATACCTGTATATGTTAGAAACCTATTTCTAAATAAACTATTCTCAGGTAAACTACATATGCATTGCTGCTTATGTAAAAGCATAAATACTACGGTGTTCTTGCAAAGATCGGAGTCTAAAGAAGATCGTCTTTTGCTGACACTTAGGTGAATAATTCAATCGGGTTGCAGTGTAGACTTCAGAATCCAAATCAGTGTAATATTACTTTCTAAACAATCAACCTGGTAATTGGGTATTGATTATCAAGGCCAGAGTCCTTCACGGCCTTGCCTGCTTAAAATGGACATGAAATGTGACACATGAAACGACTGAAGGTCTTGCGATGTTGTGACAACTGCTAGCAACATACCGAAAATTCTTCCTGAAACTTTAGGTTGTTGTTTGTGCAAAGCTCTTCAACATGTTGTAGGAAGGATTTCTTGCTTATTGGCCTGAAAGTAATGACAGAAGAATCAGAAACCTATAGGGAATTTCTTTGTCATTCTTTTTATTCTTATTTAACTGTCGCTTATTAATAATGTTTTTCAGTTCAATAGAAACTGATACTTATAGACAGAAAATTATAAATTGCTTACAGCATGCTTATTTGGTTTGTTTTCAGTCAGTTAAAATAGAAGCATTTTCTCCCCCTGCTGTTCCCCCTCACCAAATTTTTAATGTTGCTAATGTTAACAGCACTGTTGGGTAGGGTTGTTTTTACAGGTAACAGCATTCCAAGGCGAAGTTTTGACATTAATAGAAATTTGTAAAGTTATCATTGCGTTCTAAAGTACATAATACTTCTTTGTTGCACAGAAAACATTTTATACATTGCAAGGTTTTAGACATATAAAATATTGCAGTGACCTCATTCTCATAATGACATGGTTTTTAAACCCCGAGGAGTTTAAATATCCCTGTATTACTTCCCAAGCTAAAACACAGACATGCAGGCTTCACCCCAGAGAGAGAGAAAGCATTTCTCCAGTTACCATGCAATTAGTCATGCTTTTATGATTTATACGCAGCTTGGAGTTTTTTTCTAATAAACATAGAGGAGGGAACCACACATCGAGACTCACCGATGACCACAATATAAAAATCTTTAATCAACTTACTTGATGGATTTTCTATAACTAAGTAACCTGCAACAGAGATTTTTGTTAAATGTAGCAAGCTGAGAGTTAACCAATATTGTGCATGTTAATAGGTTTTAGATGAAACACTCAGGTAACTAAAGAACCAGATTTATTTCTCTCATGGATTCAAATACTATTATATGTCGGATATCTTGGTTGATTGTCTTGCTTAGTTTTTACCTCAGGTATTGGCAGATATGGATATGGTAGTTACAGTTTCTATCATTCTCTTCAGATCATTTTACAGTACTCTGGGCTCATATGGCCCTGGGAAATCCATACTTCCAGCACACCACTTCATATACATTGACAGGCTTCATCTTACACTATGTACTCAATATCATTCTTCTAAGAGCCATTTCAGAGCATAAGGATAGGATTCATCTGACTGAATATAGACACCTATTTGTGAGCTAATCCCTCTAGATTTCTTTTATAATCAATGAAGAGAAATAGGTGTGATTTCATCCCATTTTAAGCAGATATCTAAAATGAGTCACAGATGAATCATGTTATTGGTGTGCCTCTACAGAAACCAAACAGCTATGACTGTTTTTCTAAAGATTTAAAAAATGAGTGCTTGTTTTCATGCTCATTTTTACATGTTCACTGCTGTTTCTGGTGCATGGTGATTTTAAAAAGTGTGCTACATATTCAATCTTTACCTTGATCCCACAGCAGGTTTCATGAAGATATTACATGAGCATCTATACTCAGGGGACTTTCAGATGGCCTTGAAACTTGGTCATCATTATTGTCTCTGAACCCATTTTAAGAATGTCTCAGCATTATGGATTTAGAAGACAAACTTTGGGCACTCAGACTTACAAAGCTTTTCTAAAAGACCAAGCCAAAAAGTTTGAAGTAATATAGTTTAAAAGATAACTTGCCCCTTCAAAAAAGCTCTAAATATACCTTTTATGTGTCTGTCTCTCCAAAAATCATGCATTCTTACATACAAATATTACAAAAACTATTCTATTATACAAATACAAATGTCTACTGCTGCCATAATTTTAGTAGAAAAGACAACAATTTGCTTCAGAAATACTTTGGTTTATGAAGTTATTCTTAAATATTTAAATTTTAAATTAGATAATAAAATGAGATTAATATAATTGTTGAATCATTTATTATTAAGCATCAGAGAAGTTAATTTCAAAGCTACTAAAGATGCCTTTGTGGTACATACTCTGTTATGACTGTTCTCTTCAAACAAAGCAAACTGGCTATGAAAGACTCAGGGGAGTCTCACTGGAGTAAAAAGTAGTGTAAGAATTCACAGAAAAAGGCTCAAACTCAAAATGCTTACTAGGACAACTGAAGGAGAGCTTTAGAATGAAAAAGAAAACAAGAAGGCAATAAGACAACAAAGCATGCAACTCTGTTTATTCAGAATGTTTAAACATCTGGCTAGTGCTTATTGTATCATATTGTTCATGTTATGTGGCAGATGAAACTACCTTCTAGTGATACTGGCAACATCATAGAGCTAAAGTTCCCTGAAGAAAAAAATATTCTTAATAGCTGTGCCAGTGTACTGCATGCAAATAGATTTGTCTTTGAGCAGAGAGTAAACTTTAGGCCTTTTTTCAGGACAAAATTATAAGCAGTCTCTGCAAAGAAATTACACTTGTTTTTCCTTTGAATTCACCTATCTTCACCATAGAACAACAGAAAAAAAAGTTGTCTCCCAGTTGACATCCCAGTAATTTTTTGATTACTGTTGGCTTTCCTCCTCGCAAACTGATAGCAATTAGGGGCTTACTGCACTATCGTTTGGTCATTAGGGAATAAAAATGACATCTATGCTGCACATAAGCAAGCTGGATATGTCATTTAGTGCTTCAGTGCTGAAGGTACATGGATCCAACAGCAAAGAACATAGGAGACAAGCAGCACCATTAACAACCTTATTCAACAATATTTCCTTTTTTTACTTTCACTCAAAGCAGGGAAGCAAAGCACTGAAATAGCACAGCAAATGAACTAAACACTTAGTGTTACATGTGTTGCTTTCTAGTTCATTTTAATGTTAGTAACAGGTGATTTTTTAAAGGCATAATCGTATATTACCTTTCACAAGCAGTAAACATTTTTAAAAAAGTAAGGCACCTACAGTTTGACACTTTAAACTATCTGTGGGCATTTAAGTGAAGAACTTGATTTTTAGAACTACTGAACTCTCACAATTCTGTTGGTAGCAAGTGCACATTGCAGTGGCTTGGCAGCCCAGAAAATAAGATGATTTAATTTAAATGCTTATATGTGAATTAATGTCTAACTTGAAGACTGTGGCAAAGGCATTGGCTTTGTTGTGTAAGAATCTTCAGAAGGGATGAATATTGTATGCTCACTACAGACTTACAGCTGTGCTCAGTTTCAGCATCCCCAGGCTTCAAAAATTAGTATTTTTTCCAAGTCTCTTGACTTGGAATATGTAATAATAATCTTACAGTATTTAATCAATGAACAAATACTCATCTACCTGTAATCTTGTTCTCCACATTTCCCAGTCTTTTGTATAAAACATAAGAATATAGATATCACTAGTTCTTGATGAGCACAATTTAGAATCAAACCATGAAATTGCAAATTTCCCTATTTCAGCTGGACAATTCCAGATTCCCACTTGTCTGACTTTGAAACTAGGAAAGAAAAACATTCTCTAAGATAAAGAATGCTTTATTGCCTTAAATCTGATTTTCTTTTAAAACAGTGTATTGTTTCATGTGTGGGATTTTTTTGAAGTCTATCAAAAATCTGAATCCCACTCAGATTACTTATGATAGAGCTAGAAAGAAGCCATTTATTTGTGTTGGCAGTGGTAACTGAAGACCATATTGTCACACAGACTCGGCTTTCTCTCTGGGTCAATCATCTGAAATCCACAGGGAATTAAAACTTCGTCCAAATAGAAAACAACAGAAATGAGTATGTAGGCAAAAGGCTTAACTCATAAGCACCATTGACACTTCCTAGGAACAACAGAGGAACTAATTTTTAGCAAGTTAATTGAAAGCAATATGGAGCTTAACCCCTCCTAAATATTAAAGGCCTAAGAAAAGAGAACACATGGTCATT